>BDIU01000586.1:0-28857 GCA_002118135.1 Trebouxia sp. TZW2008
GCTGTCGGCTTTCGCCCATTCGCCATTCGGCTGGGGCTCGTGACCTTTCTGCTCTCTCACTGTTCAGGCGTCACGAGCGGTGTTTCAACTGTATGAGAGGGCATTTTTGAGCAATGCACAGGATTACAGCTTGTACAACGCCGTATACTTTGTCCTAAGGTACTTCAAGAATACAGAGGGGTCAAGAGGGGAGCCAGTCACTGCTTTCATAAGTTCGTCTCCATTTGGATGAAAAGATCCGCTTCTGTATATCTTTTCTTCAAGCCAGTCCCGCAAGGGCTTGAAGTTCCCAGCTGCAACATCGGTTTGTAATGAAGGAACGTCCTCACAAGCTTTCTGCACCCACATAAAGCAGCTTCAGCAAACTAGTAACAAGGCATGCATGAGAAAACCCTGAGCGGACTCTGAACAAAACACTGCTGTGAGGGGTGCATGGTGATGCCTGAGATCCCATTGCCTGTCAACAGTCATTGCATATGCTAACCTGGCTGCAACCTGCACAGCTTGAGTCAGACTGGTTGCCTAGCTGTTGCTGCAGCCATTCCTCGTGCAGAAGCTGCTGCCAAGCACTTGCGCCAAAAAAATCTAGATATATACGCCAAAGAAGCTCCACACAGACTTCAGCCTCCAGCATACTAGTGGTGTGCCACGGAGTATATCTGGGTGAGGTGATGCCTTGATAAGACAACCATACACATTGGGCAGATATTTTAAATGCTTAATTGGCATAAGTACCTTCAAGTCAGGCTGCAGGTCATGTAGACATTTGGTTCATACAAGTGGCTTGATGTGCACAAATGTGTAGCATGATTTTGACAAGCATTGTATACTCGAGGCGCAGCCTTGAAGAACAGGAGAGTACCTCAACAGGAGCAATCAAATGAGTCACTAGAAGGATAGATTGTCGCACCTGATAAATCTGACAAGCATACATAGCTCCCAGACTGTATGTTGGGAAGTAGCCCATGATGCCAGCGCTCCAGTGCACATCTTGCAGCACGCCTTCAGCATCAGTCTTGGGAGTGCAGCCCAGGTAGTCTGTCATCTTCTGGTTCCACTGCTTAGGAATGTCTTCTATGCTGACTTCTCCAGATAACAACTGCTGTTCCAATTCATATCTGCGTTCACAAGACCAGCTACCTGTCAGAATCTGATGTGTGCAACCAGGTTGATCTGGGGATTTCTATTTCCATAAAGACAAGGAATGTCTGCTTTGCTAACTTCTCTGATAACAGTTGCTGTTCCAGTACATACCTGCATCAACAAGAGCAAATCCCTGTACAAAATGATAGGTGCATCTAAGATGCTTGGTCATCTTCTGATTCCAATGCTTCAGCATGTCTTCTATGACGCCTTCCCCTGTTCCAACTCAGCTTCTGCATCAGCCAGACCAGAAATATGCTTCCTGTGTAGCTATGTGCAAGCATGTGGATGACTAAAAACCCATGTTGAGCTAGCAGGACTGTTGACTTTGCTTTTTGCCTGGCCACATGAGCTGAGGTCACATGTTTGACCCGCATTCTTGACACATTTCAATGTTTCTTTGCAAAACCTTGAACAGCTGTTGCATGCAAAGGAGAAATGAAAAACATTGTTGGCTGACCAACAGATGCATTATTTTTTCAGCACACAAGGGGCTGTTGCCTGCATCTGGCTTGGTTCTGTACGGTGCCAGTTGCATGCTAGAATGAACCTTCACAGAAACTTCATGTGCAATTAGCTTTCTGGTGCCAACGCACACTCATTTGTCAATGCTCAAGGCCTGTCCAGCCACCCATGTTCAGAGAGAATACACACGGCTAACCTGAGAATGATATGCAAAGGGTATGTGACTTCATCTGCTTCCACTCTGATCATGGACGGCTCTCTGATCACATTGATAGCTCCATACAGCACATCAGGCGTGAGTTTTTGGTTCTGCGCAAGGTCTGGGAAACGATGCTGCAGCTTTGGTAGCAGGTACTGGGCAAAGGGTTGACTCAGGGCTACCATGCGTTCCCACAACAGGCTTTGGCTTTCATGAACGCCCATTGAGAGAGCCTCATTGACTGGCAGACCATCCTGCTCTAGGTTCCTGCCCTGTACAGCAGCACTTTTTCATCAGCCCAATTGTCATTTTGGGAATGCCCATTGAAACAGCTTCACTGTCTCAAAGGCCGTCCTGCTCCAGTTTTCTGCCCTGTATATCAGCAGCTTGTTATCAATGCACTGGAGGCTCTCATAGACTCCATCGAGTGAGGCTTGTTGACTGGCAAACCATCCTGTTCCAGGTTCCCGCCCTACATAGCAACACAATGGTCAACGCAACTGACACAAGACTGAAATGACACAAAGATTAAGGCCCAGAATCTAGCGCTTGGCAAGCTGTCATCGTCTTTGTCTCCCTCTTGTGCTGACACTAGATTTAGGCAGGGTCATCCTGCACAGTATGAGCAAGACATGAGTGCATTTGGCAGCAGATTTGTTGTGCCAGAGGAGACATGGCATGCCACGGCACATGAAGCTCTCGTACTCTCCGTTTACTCTACTTGGACTTTCCTGACCTGTTCTTGTCACATGCTTGTCAAGGTGTGGACTCAGAAATCTTGCATGCCTGCTCACACCTAGAAGCTTGATCTCTGTGCATCAAGACTCAAGACCTTGAGCACGCAGACCGAGCATTCCCCTGGAAGGCAGCATTTGGGCATGCCAGGCAATACAGAAAGTCACATACAAGCATGACAGTCAGAACGTCATCTGAAGCCTGCGACATTGATGATGGCAATGGTGTCATGCATATGCACATGACAACAAAAGAAAACCAGCAATGACTGCTGGCTGCAAGGCTGCTGACCAAAAGTACCACTGCACATAGGCGCCAGCTTGGTCTTACAAACCCTCGCTCAACCTCGCCTCATATATGAAATGCCATGCTGATCAACAGCACCTCAGTGCTAGACACTCACTTGCTCACAGATGAAATTGCTGATGCAATGAGCAGCTAAACAAAGTATGCAATAATTGCAATGCTGCTCCTACCTGTTCATATAGGGAGTGGCCAGTCTCATGTATGGCGCCAGTGAGGCCCTCTGTCAGGTCGTGCTCCTTGAAGCGTGTGGTCATGCGCACATCAGTTGGGTGGGCACCTGCAAAAGCACAGCGTGCTTGCAATTCAACAGTGTAAGCAACAACTCTTCCGCGCCTCTCAAAGCACATTTTCTGCACACATCAGTTGGATGGGCACCTGCATAGGCACAGCTAGCTTGCTGTAATTCAGGGCAAGCAATGCTGCTGGCACAATGCTGTACAAAAACCATTATGCAAAGTGCTTTTTGCAATACTGCTGCTGAATGCGGGCTGTTGCATAGTTGCTGACCTAGCTGTGGTGCTGTTGTGACTGTAGAGCAGAGAAGGTGACGCCCTTGAATGCAAACACTGGCTTGCATTGAATGAAACGTTGTTACCTGCTGTCAAAGGTGTGCACCAGTACATCCAGTTCGCCTTGCTGCAACCCGAACTTCAGTGCAAACAAATTGAAAAGCATTTGTCGAACCGTTCTGCTCTCAGGTATTTGCGTTGTCACATGCAGCAGCTTGTAGAAAGAGTGGTAACCTCCTGTGAATGGGTGTACGGACACATCCAGTCTGCCTTGCTTCAAGCTGAAGCCCAGGTCCACAGCAATGGCATTGCACAGGGCTGCTTGTGCCTCTGTGTCAAAGGTGCCGTGCAGAACAGAGCTGTCAGGTGGAGTGCCTTTGGCCTTGATCTCCTGAATCAACGGGACCAAACCCCTTCTGACCTGCAGTTGCAGGTCATAGGTTACACTCAGTCACACATAGCGCAAACAAATTTTGCCTGAACCCTTGTTTGTTACTGCCTAATGTCCAATGTGCCTTGCAATACACAGCTGTCAGGGGGTGTGCCTTTGGCTTTGATCTCCTGAATCAGTGGGATCAAACCTGTTCTGACCTGTAGCCACATGTCATGTGTCACGCTGTCTCACATGTGCTGACTGCAGGTCTGCATCTGATGCAGTTGGCTGATTGAAAGTAACTGATCATGCACTACAGTGCTGACTGCTGATACTGCACTTGCTCTGATACAGCTACATGTACACATTCAAAACGACAATGCAAAGTGTTTTACCTCAGCAAAGATCTCATCCAGTCTGCTGGAGGTCATCCCTTTCTCAAAGTCATCCAGCAGCACGTCATAGATGGGCCGGCTGGGGTCAATTGCTGTTGCATACATCTTCAGCAGGTCCACCCACTCTTGCAGCACTGGGGCAAAGTGACTGAAGTTGGCCTCATCCCTTGCTTTCACCCATTTCTGCAGAATCAAATGCATTCTTTCTCAGGTACATTCAGGAAGATGATCTTAACAACAGTTGAAAGATCTTTTAATATGAAGTCAAAAAGAGGCTTTGTCACAATCGTCTCTCATGACGAGTACGCAGATTGGTGGCAGCCACATTACTGGCAGCAGGCAAAGTTGCATTGGTAGCACATTTTGCGTCAGGCGCACATGGCAATGCATTCGCTGGCCAGCATAGCAAATTGTCAGCAGCAACAACAAGCTCTCAAACGGCTTGACCACGTGACTGAGTCTTTGATGACTGCTGCAGGTGTGATACCGCAGTTATTGTCATTCATGATGACTGACTCAGGAAGGTGTACTTTTTATGCTGTAGTGAGCCAACAAAGCTGAATGCATGTGCCATGATGTAGTTGTGTATTCAGCAATCTGCAAAATAGTGCAACGCTCACAAATGAACATGTTTGCGCAAGCAGTAGCCAAACATACCACATACGCCTCACTTTCCAGCTCAGCTCGCCGTTGGGCCATCTCCTTTGAAATGGCTTTGTTGCGCACAAATCGCCTGCAAAACAAGTGGAGCTGATGTTTGAGCTTTGGTGCAGCGCACAGTTTAGAGGACAGTGCATGTAGCAGCCTGGACAGGTATTTTCCCAGCACGTTTTGCTCTCTGTAGCTTTGACACTGATTGCCAGCATCACCTGAGCTGCTCAGCCGTGCAAATGCAAATGATGGGTAGTTTCCACCATGTTGTCTGTGCAAACAAGGCATGCAATATTTTCAAGGGTGATGACTGAAATGTATACGTTCATGTCGGGCTTTGCTTGTGGTTCCTGAATGGTCATCATGCTTCATCACACCAGGCATGCATGAGAAGATGACTGGACATGGCGCATGTAAACCTAACAAACTGACATGCAAGCTTTAGAGTGCCACACGTAATTACCACATGTATGTCATGGAGTTCAGGCTTACTTGTGTGCATCTCTGACAACTGCTGCCTGAATTGGCTCAAGGTCAGAGGTCGCTTTGAGAGCCTTGATCAATCTGCCCAATTCCTCACTGGTTTCCTGAGAACAGGCAGCACCTTCGTACATCAGTTGACCCGCATCAAACGCATATGCCAGGAAAGTGATGTTCCCAGTTGGATTGGCCCTTCGAAAGCACTTGACCTGCCAACTTCAAAGTGTTCCAAACATGCTCATCTCACGACGCAGGCACTGAGCATACAGCCGTCAGACAACGCAGCTCATTGCTGCTACTGCGTGCAATGCCTGTGCTGAGTCATTCCTGCGCTTTTTGGCAGCTCTGACGCATGCAATCCCTGCAAAAAAATGCACAGTCGCAGCACCAACCTTCTCATATACCACCCCTGCCAAAACAGCCTTCTGCTTTCCACGGGCCTCGGCAGCGCCAACAGGCATCATGACTGCCTCGTCCCATTGCAACAGGCCTCCAATGCCACCGAGCGTGCTGATCTCGCGCAGCCTGTCGCACAAGCTCTCATAGTCCTAGCAGCCAGTGCTCTTTTCAGTCCGCGTCCTCCGTCGACAGCTCGCTTGCTGTACAGAGCACGCTGGCGCACATCTCTACAGGCATGGCTCACCTTGTTTCCTGTGGTCGACGCCGCAGGTGCTGCTGTGCTCGCCACCATCTTGATTGATCGCGAGCAAATTCGTCGGGACTTGCCCACAATGCGGACAAGGCGAAGGCACCTTACAAAGCTTGTCTGTAGCGAGCGAAAGGCAATGCACATACCGCCTGCCGTGATCTCGTCTGTTGAAAGCAGCTTGAGGCTCACAGGAGACGAAACGATGCCTACTCTGAAACCACTTGCAGTGAAGCTTTTGAACACGTCAGATTCTGCGCCTAGCCATTGACTGCTGAAAGCATCGCAGTATTCCTTCCTTCTGTTCTGTTTGATTGACCAGCTGCTGACTCATGTGCTTGTCGCCGCCTCAGGACACGGAAGATGCGTGTGTCATGCCTCCAGGTAACTGTTATATTGAGGGATTTGAGGAAGTTGTCAGGGCAACAGGAGACACCATGAGCGTCAGGAGCCTAACAACTCATAAGGTGAAGGTCCACCACCGACTCCGAAATATGATGTTGTCAGGAGGACGTACTGACATGCTGTTAGTGCATAATGCATAAGAATTGTATTGAATGATTGTAGCTCATGCGCAGCCTGAAAGTGTTCAGTAAAGGTTGTGACTCTCTTGGAGTGATGGCTTGCTATGCACCACACAATAACACAAGCGTCAAAATTGCGATAGAACCCTTAATTTGCAAGTCAAAGACAGTCAGGCGCTGCTGAAAGTGCTGAGAGACATCATGCGCAATATCTTCACTTGATGTGAGCCCACACCGTCAGGACCCAAGCCAAGCACTGGAGATCACTTGACCTGCATGGCATGACGTTTCATGTCAATGGTCAATCAAATACGGTCACACAGATGTCACATCCAGGATATTAAGCAAAACCATTGATGAAAGCACACATGTACAGCGCTGTGGCTTCAATGTACAGGCACTCTTGCTTGAAGTACAACAGCAGCCCATATCTCAGTAAGCACTCCAAAGCTGTGAGCACAATGTCAGTACACAACATGTGTGCAGCAGAAGCAAGCATATGCATCTCAAGACCTCCAAAGCAATGCCATTGAAAGGCCAAGACCGCTGCACGAAGCCTGACCTAATCTAGAGAGCAACCCTTTGCTGATCAACTATGTGCTTTGTGATGCATTCAAACACTGTTTTCATCCAGATCTTGGACACCCACCTTGAAATCAGCACCATGCAGGACTGTCTCCCTCAACTTTGTCAAGGAAGGTTGTTTGAAACTTGAGTCGTGTTGGCATGTGATTGTGCCCTTCTGCCCTGCATCAACGTGTACAGCACTCGGTTTCTGACAACTTTGAAGAACAAACTTCCCTTTGCTGCTTTATCTGCGCGTTGTAAATGGCATTTGATTTAGCAGGGTAGTGGACACCATAGCATCCACAGTGTGAAGGATTGTGTTACAGCATGTATGCAAAGCAAGTCATCCGCACGCTTGCCATATGATCAGAAAAGCATGGAGGCTGTATTGTCATATAACAGGACCATAAAAAAGCATTGTCTAACGCGGGGTATGCTGGAGGCAATCTGTAAATTGCATTGTCATCAGCATGCAGCGTCTGGATGATGCCAACTTGCATTCCTGATCATGCAAGCAAGCGCAGCTGACTTCAGGCGGTCTGCAAACCTGGCTTTTGTTAGCATTGGTGAAGGCTCTTATTGCTTGCCAATACAAGTGAAGTTGACACATTGGGGAGCCCATAATCTGTGTCCCAAATGAACAGGCTTGCTTCTGGTTGCTACCTGAGCTACCATTGCATGAAGTGGTGCTCCAGGCAACACAAAAGCAAGCTTATGCTCCAGATTTGCCTTGCATCACCTGCGACAACTGCCAAAATAGCTATGAAGCGAATGAGACCTATAGGCTTTTTGATGCATGCCAGTCTTACCCGCATACATGTCATCATCACATGCATTGCATTAAGGCAATGAAATAGCAGCTGCCTAGGGCTGAGCTGAGACTATTCATTGCAGCAAACACCATCTGCAGCAAAATACAGCTTGCAAGCAAGTTTGCAAATTGCTTTCAATGCTGAAGCAAAACAACAACATCAGACACTTTCATCCACAGCGTTGTTTTCGCTTGATCACATTTGTCAGTTTGAGGTTGTACCTGCATCATCAGGCTGTTTGCCTTGGCTGTTTGCTCCTTGGAGAAGCGCAAGCTGTTGCGCAGCGTAAACCATTGCTCTGAGAGCGCCTGACCATCCCTCTTGTCAAAACTGAAGTTATCACTTCAGATACACATCGAGGTTGCCTGCTGCCCCAAAAGCAAGCCTCGGCTTGATGTAGTGAGCGAGCTGATCCAGGGTGGCTTGGGCCATGTGGGGAGGGATGAGGATGAGAACACCCTCCCGAGAAAGCAGTTCATACCGCAGCGCTGCACAGCCTGTTAGC
Organism: Trebouxia sp. TZW2008; assembly: GCA_002118135.1. NCBI lineage: Eukaryota > Viridiplantae > Chlorophyta > Trebouxiophyceae > Trebouxiales > Trebouxiaceae > Trebouxia > Trebouxia sp. TZW2008. The sequence continues at coordinate 8,311 of BDIU01000586.1, forward strand.
CTGCACAGCACAGTCAGTAATTGATGACTTGTGCTTCAAGCTGAACACCTGACCAGTTTCAGCCACAGAAAATTCCCTTCTGAGGTTTTAGTCATTATGCATTGCACACACACACAAACTGCAATGACTGGCACCCCGGACAAGATATCCATGCATAAATCATTTGTGCAATCACCTGATAAGTGCTTGCAACCAACTCAAAGACGACGGGCGCATGCATGCTCAAGTTAAACAGTTGCAAGCCTTTTGACATGCATAAACTTGTCAGGGATGATCAGGCAAGCTATGCTACTGTCGTGCTGTGTTCATAACAACATACCTTGAAGGGTCATTTATGCATCTGGTGTCCACCTCAAAGACAATGAGGGCAGGTCTGGCCCAGTCACTGCTGGGCTCAACCACAGCATCCACCCAACAGCCCTTCACGGGCACGGCTAACTTGTACTGCAACCCCAAACCCTCCAACAATGCTGCTAGAGCCTTGTTGCCAAGCAAAGGCAATCTGTCCATGGGTGGCGGAGGGCCTAACTTGTGTAACTGTGCTTGGAGCTGAGACCAAGCCTGTTGCTGAGCTACATCTCTTATGCCATGGGGTTGGAGCCAGTTCACAGAGCGATACAGCTGCCGTAGGTGACCATGATCGACCGGTGATTGAATTCCTTGCAGCAGTTTGCACAAGGTTGGCACACGCAAGCACCCAAAAGCAGCCAGACTCCATGCTGTGTTTGACAAGTGCTGGTTATGCTGCTTGTGGCGTGAGCCTGTCTGCAAGAGGTGTTTGGCCAGTGTCATAGCATCTGTTGGACTGATGGGTAGCCTCAGATTGGCAAGGCCGTACAGAAAGTTGCTGGTGCCTTGCGCATTGGGTCGCTGCTGCTTCAAGCCGCAGCACAGACAGAGCATCTGGCTAATCATGGCTGATGTCAAGCTGTTTGGAGGCACGTGCTTCAGCTCTGATAAGGCCCAGACGAAGTTTGCAATGTCTTGTGCATTGGGTTGACGATACACACTTGGCTCATGCATCTTCACACGAAAGCCATCACACAGATTGTCAAGCAGCTGAGCTGTTGGCTGAGCACTTGGGAGCTTGGCCACGCTGTACAGAATGTTCGCAAGGTGTCGGGCACTGAAAAGCCTCATGTTCATGATGTTTACTTGCTGCAGGATAGCTTGCAGCAATGCTCCCTTGCAAGGGTTGACCTTCAGGTGCACACACGCCAACAATAGCGTGGCATGTGACTGGTCATTGGCTGAGTCAATATCCTCAACAAACTGCTGTGCCAAGCCATCAAGTGTGCCTGGCACCAAGGTGTTAGGGTTGACTTGCATCTTGGCAAAGGACCAAAACATGCTGCTGACGCCTCTTGCATCAACTTCAGGCAGGACACGCCTCAGATGCATGACTGCTGGGAGCAAAAAGGCCACCAGATGCTGCCTTAGCTGCTGTTGGATTACTTGTTGATGACAGCTGTCCATAGCTGTCAGCCAAACTTTGGCTGTCCCATGAAAAAGTGCATTCATATGCATGTGGTCCAGGCCATTGTCCAGCTGATGACAGAGCTGACTCATGTGTGCCAAGTATGCTGCCACATGGTCAAAGTCTTGTCTTGCTGCAGCGCTTGCTGCCCGCTGCCATTGTGCTTTGATATGATTAGCCAGCTGCCGCGGATTTCTACTGAAAATTGGAGCCTGCATGTCAGCCAAGCAACACGAGCTGAAGTACTGCTCTTATGCCAGGCCGCAACAAGCTCATGTCAGCATTGCAGAAGGAACGAATTGATCACAACATCAGAGACAGCCATATAGTCTCAATGCTGTGTCAGCATCATCACCATCATCATCATTAGCATTTACTTAGCCATACCTCCATGTACTCAACGCTGAGGTTTGCCCTTGCTGACTGTTGCTCATGGTCGTAAGCGATTTTTCCTCTTGCTTTTGCTGTCTGCTGCAGGCTCATGAAATTTTAGTAACGTTTGACACCTGAAGTGCAAGGCAGCTTTGGCGAATCACCTGTGCAGAATGTGCTCCATCTGCTGGCACTTGCTGCTGCCTGAAGGGACGAGCGAGCCTGTCAAGATGAAAAGCTGGAACCGCATCGGTGGGCTCCGAAGGCGTTGCTGGCCTGTCAGAACCAGATCAGTCCCTGGAGCCAGGCGGAACTGCGAACCGATTTACGCGCATAACAAGCATTGATACCTCTCGATGCTGACTGCACTCGAAGCGAGACAAGCGTGCAAATGTCGGTCACCAGCACCCAAGTGAGCGCGAGCATAGCCCAGCGAAGGCATCCTTAATTTCATACATGCCACCACCATCAGCGTCGACAGATAGGGCTGTGCAAAAGAAGCGCATCTAAACCTTCAAGCATGGGAACAGCGCATGGAGTGGCTAAGAAACCAGGATCACTGACAGTACAGCGGAGTGCCCTGTTGATAGACCTCAGCATGGTTTCGGAGCGGCAGTGACACACACACTCACACCTCCCTGTATACACCTCCCTCACGGATCAGTATGGAGACAATGCATACTTGAATCGCGAAAGAATGGATTTCAAGTTGCTGTCGCAGCCCCAACAGCAAGCAATGTTGAAATCTCCTCAACATGCCGTCGGCGTTTGATACATCACGCCACACCAGACGATCTGACTGATCTGAACAAGCTCTGCGTCCAGTCCCTCGCTCAGCGCGAGAATGTGGTGGTAGCACAGTAGATTCGCAGTTGTGATGCCACCTCGACCTGACCATACCCATGAAGCGAGAAGTGAGCTGCAGCAGGTCCAGCAGTTTGTTGACAGCTTGCAGGTATGAGATAGGCTGCAATCATGAATTCAGACTGCCTAGCATTCTGTTTTGCAAAGTGCTCAATGCAACCGCTCTTTGGCCCATGCATTTACTGCTTGAAAGGCAGGCCAACAGTCGGCTTTATGCACCCCATTAACTGCCAAAATTCCGGATTTAATGTCAGCAGCAAAGCTGTCCATAATACAAACTGTGTGTCGGCCAGTCACACAAAGCTATGCTCATAAGAACTGTCATTGGTTGTTGCAGGCAAGAGACCTTCATAGTGCCCTGGGAAAGTGCCTGGACGGCCTGCTAAAATCGGTGCAGCTGCAGAGTAGTCTGTCAGCTGCTGATGCTGCAAACAGTCACTATCAAGCCAAGTAAGCATGTTCCATGTTTTGTATCAGGAGTCTGCTCTCTGTTCCAATGTGCTTGCCACAAGTGCTTTTGCCGACGCTTCATGTACATGGCCATTGCAGGGGGCAACAGCAGCTGCAGCAATGTAGGGAGTCTACTGCATTCTGTGTGCATTGCTGCATGCTGATGCTGACACGGGCTTGCCATCTGACAGCAGCCAACCAGGGGCTCATGCAGGTGCGTGCACCTCACTGCCAAAAAGCTGTAGTGATGAGTGATCCCATGTGTGTGCATGTTTGGCACTTGTATTCTGCATCTGGGCAGGTCAGCTCACTTGAATCAGTGGCACACCTGATCAGACTGCAACTCGCAGTGCTTCTTAAGCGCTTTGTGATAAACTGATGAGCTAAACAAACATGCATGGCATTTTGGGTGTGATTTATTGTTCTGCAGATGGGAGTGCATGTTCTTGTTAGAAGTAGTAGCATGCCTCATGACAAGCTGCAGCTAACAGTTGCCTGTTGCAAGCCAAGTTTTGCATGCGTCCGATTCATCATTTGGTGTTGGCAGGCAGCTGCAGGTGCATGCACAGGACATAACAGGTGTATGCTGCGCCATCAATGTGTAAACAGCTTGATGAGACACAATCAGCTCATTGCTGCTTTGCTTGCAGGACATAGCAGGCCTCATGCAAGATCAACTGCAGCACAACGACAGCCTTGCAGATGCCATCTTTTGTCAGCATGCTGGCACAGTCTTGCAGCATACTGCTGCCCTGGACGTCATGCTGCGGCTGGTACCGGTCCTGAGGTCAGAGCAACAGACACGTATTTACAAGGCTTTCCAAGCGTGTGTAGGTAGGTTCAATGCATGCATGACAATGCCATCTTTTGCCAACACATGTGTGCAGCTGTGAGGTGGGCAGCAGACAGCATGCTGGCTTAAGCGAAGTTCCATGCTGATGACTCATGCAAATTGCAATCTTTTAAGTTGGGTGTGTCCAACATTGAAAGCTGAATTGCTGCATGAGACCTGAGTGGTCAGCTCTAACCACGTCACACATCTGCAGGTATCTCATGGGCTGTGGTATCAGGCCTGGCACTGTCAACTACAACCGAATGAGCTTGGCGTGCGGGCAGAAATCAATGCATCAATGCAGGCTCTTGGTCATGTCTGCATCATATACCAGCTCGACTTTGTTTGCAGATACTCCTGTGCTGCAAGCACTGCACGTCCTGTCTGAGCACTGCAATGGCCAGCTAGCACGCTACGTCAGGTCAGGCTGTTATTTGCCACCAACTCACAAGGCCTTCATCAACATGGGCTGGTTGGGACAGCAACATGAAGAAGAGGAGGAAGAGTTGAAGCTGGTGCCACAGTTGCCTGCGCTTCTGGGCCTGAGCTTTGTCCTTGCAGCAAAGACGCCCACCTTGGCAGCCACTGCAGGTGTGGCCACCTCTTTGAACTTGACATCAATCTGCCTTTGCCTTGTGCTTTCACATGCTCTTGCAGCATAAATGACAGGGAAGCAAAATTGACCAATCTATGGCTGAGCCTCAGGCTGCTGCCTCTCCTATGATCTGCAGCAACATTCTGGCCTATTCTTTACTTGCCTGTCAGCTTCACCTGGACATTTGATCAGGTCAAATTTAGGGCTGATTGCCGACAGTCTTGCAGGAAAGCCACGCTTCGTTCAAAACAAATTGGGGCGCTGCTTGAAACCCCCTCATCTGACGCACACACCCCCCCCCCCCCCCCCCCCCCCCCCCCCCCCCCCCCCCCCCCCCCCCNNCCCCCCCCCCCCCCCCCCAAACTCCCCCTCCCCCCAACCCCTTTCGCAATCATGTTTGCTGTTGGCCTTGCATTCCGGCTGAAGACATACAGACAAGACAAACACCAAGCTGCGCTCGCCCACATGGACTAAGCTTGCCGAACTTGTGTTTCCAAAGTAATCTTAACTTTGGAAACTCACGGCACGTGCACATGTGCAGGTGAAGAGATTGCAGTGCCATCATGCAGCCAATCAGCTTCATGTGCTGCCAGTAGCAGTGCAACAGCTAGCTCACCAGGCTGTTTGGCGCCACCAAACACTGTAGCGACTGTTGCACTCACAGTCACAGCTCCTGTGGTGGTGTCTGTGAACAACAGTCAAGCACAGTCAGAATTGTCTGTCCATGAGCGTCCAGCTGGGACTGCTGAAGGATCCACTGACTGCTGTACTGCACAAGAACCTGCTGGAGCAGCTGATGTGGAGGCCCCAACAGCGACTGCAGTGGCACCATCTGCTTCAACAGCAGCAGCTGAAGTCAAAGCTGAAGCATTGGCAGCAGCAGCTGCAAAGGGAGCTCCTGGCAACGCAGTCAACACAAAGAATGCCAGCACTGCTATCCTTCTGGCAGGATCTGTTGTGCAGCAGCTTCTACAACCAGACTCTCTGTTGAGGGTGCTTGGCCTTGAGAGGTGTTGCAAGGACTTGCAAGCAGCTTCTCTGCCTCTTCAAACCAGAGCTGTCGGTAACAAAGGAGAGGTGTCAAAGCTGCAGGCTACAAAGCAAGTGACACAATCACGTCAGAATGAAGCTTCAGGCAACTCAGCAGCTTCAGACCTGTTGGCTGTGCTGGGTCTTGGAGAATCAACGGGGACTTTGGGAGGCTCAGACACTGTTGCTGCAGCAGCACCAGAGACAATCTCCCATACCAGTACCCAGCAAGCTCGTGTTCACTCAGCCAACATTGTGATGGACCTCATAGAGGTGTTGCTGGACAGCATGACTACTCAGCCTGAGGTGAGTGCTTGACGTGCATTTATGTTGTAGCGCCTGGTGTTGTATCTGCCGAGCGGCACCTTACAGGCATGTGCGTATGAGGGGTCTGTCTGGCAATTGCTTACACTCGATACTCATGTTGTACTGCCCTGAATTCCACTCATGGCAGCGTATGCGACTCATGTACCTGCATTGGCTTCTACCATTCAGTGAATAATGTTGTTGGGTGCAGCCATTCCACTCTGCTTTGAACAGATGCATGCTCCCGCCAAATGGTAACAGCAGCATTTTCAGGCAGTACAGCTGACTCCTACAACTGCTATGCCAGGTTCTGGCGCCTGCAATGAGTGCATGCTCAGATCTAAGCGGCAGCACAGGCAGTGGTGACTCATCAAGCAGGGCACCTCAGGCAGAGCAATCCGCATTTGTGGTCCTGCAGCTGCTGAGTTTGCACTCAGCTCTTCAAGGAGTCACACAACATGGTAAGCTGAAAAGGCAAGCCACTCTGCTGGTTGCAGACGCCAACCCTGTGCGTGACCTCTGAGAATATCTTAGGTTAAGGCAGGTTCAAACAGACTGGGTTTTTGACAGAATCATCTTGCAGATGATTTTGGCTGTAGCCGCTTTACCATGTGTCTATTGCATGCCTCCAGGCCAAATTACAGGTGGTCTGGTTTTACTGCTTGCCTTACCTTGTCCACAGCCTCTTTATGTTGCATCAACACCTGAAACTGCTGGCACCTGAACAAGCCTGCTCTGCTTTACCTGCGGCCAACCTATGACATCTTGCTGAGTGCTTGCTGCAGAGGGTGGCAGAGCTGTCAGGAAGCCAAGGTTCGTGAGCTTGCAAGCTGCGCATGGGCTCCTGGACCAGCTCATCTGGCTGCTGACTAATGCGACCAACAGACAACCACAGCGCAGGTAGTGTTGCAGCCAAACATGTGCTGCGTTTGTTGCAACGCAATGCTCCTTGTTCATGCTGTCTTACTGGCACACATCAAATACTTGCGTTGCATGCAAAGTACGTTTACATGGAGCCAGACTCAAAATCAAGTGCTCATGCGTTATGCAGAGATCATTGCCATGTCCACCTTGTTGAATGCTTTATATCTGCACAAGCAGTACTCCACACCAATGCAAGCTGTGGAGTACTTCTTAGTGTATGTGTGTGCTCTGCAAGGCTTGCAGCCAGCGTGTTCTTGCAATGATTTAATGATCAGGTGAACAAACATGTGGCCTCTTGAGTCATTTCAACAGCAACAGTTCTGCAAATAGGTTCAGTTCTGCTTCCCAGGATTCCACTTCTGCTCTGTTCACCTCTGCTTTCGTGCAGGCGGTCAAGGCACTTTGCTGCAGCCCCTGCCACCCCAGTCAGGCAAGGGCTGCAGGGTCTAGCCCTGACTGCCCACCTGGCAGCTTACAGTCTTGCTCTGATACAGCAGGTAATCAGTAGCAGATGCCTTGACAACACGCAGCAGGCACAGGCTTTGGGGAAGGCAGTCTCCCTCTACAAGCTGATTCGAGAGGTAAGCACAAAGCAGACTGTGTTTATCACGAGCTTGCAGCTGAATGCATCGCACAGCATCACTGTGAGACGTGCTCAGCACCATGCAGTAGTAAACTACAGCAAGCCCACTGTGCGCACATACTCGCCGTGTTATATCAGCACAGGAAGAGTCAGTGCGGTCAGCATGGAAAGCCGACTCTGGGTTCTTTGTTGGAGCGCTTGTGTTTTACACCAAAGCCCACCTCCATGGCGGCTGCGCACACCTGCAGCACGTGTAAAAGTGCAAGTTTGACACCTGTGAGCTGTTTTGCGTTAGTTGGGGTGGCGTTTGTGCAGGAACATGCCTTTGATGGGGCGCCAGATTTCTCCTGTGCAGCGGCCTTGACGCTTGGAGCACTGACTGAGCAGAAGAAATTGCAGATTGCCAGCAGCAATGCTGATCAGTTGAGCAAAGCGCATGCTACCCTGACCAACAGGGCTTCACCCACCAAGCGGCCTGCCCCTGCTGCTGCCCCTGCAGCTGCTCAGCCTCACAAGCGGCACAGGACTGACTTGAGCAGACTTGGTCAGGATGCTCAGCTTCAGACGCTTGCTCTCAAAGACATCACACATGTCACACAGCAAGCGCAGCCTCAGGCAAAGCTCCAAGCGTCCAGGCGCATTGTGCCTGAGCCAGTACTCAATGCAGCTGCCAGGAACGTGGCTACGGTCCGCGTGTCTGACCAGCAGGGTCAGCCTCATAAGAAGGTCATGTCAAAGCAGTTGCTGTCCAGACATCTTTCTAGTGACAGCAGTCAGCAATGCTGCAGTCCAGTTACAAATCAGCAAAGAGAGCACTTCTCCAGTCAGGCAAGTGATGGGCATCTTGCTGATTTGGGGTCAGCGACAGCTTCAGAAGACCAATCAGAATACAACTCTGACTCAGCATCTGTGACTGGATCTGAGCTTGACGATGATAGTGAGCCTGAGCAGGGTTCAGAAGGGGATCCAGAAGGGGCTGTGGAGCCTGAAGTGGAGTTTGGGTGTGCTGGCGATCAGTGGTGGAATGACTTCATCAGTTCCAGAGAACAGATGCTGCAGGACGTCTTGCAGGTACTACTGACCCGTTTGCTGCTGGAAAAATGTATCTTAGGTGTTCCCAATGCGCTTGTGCTGTAGCCAAGCTGAATATCTTGGCACTTTTATCATCCCAGCCTGGGTGTTGCTTGGTGTGGACAACTTGCATTCAGCAGCAACAGCTTGAACAACTATCTGCAAGCAGTACACGACTTGATTGTTGTATCTCTTGCCGCAAACCCCTGGTGTGCATATAGCGTTTTGTCAGCAAATGCAACCTTGCCTGTAAATGCAGGATGATCCAGATCAGTACGTACATGATCCAGCTCCTTCAGCAAGGAATGCTCAGGAAGAGCATATGACCTCCAAACCCTCCCCGTCTACCACTGGCATAACCAGCAGACAATCACCCCGTCTGCAACCCTCCTCCTCATCTAGCAGAACAGCCCTGCTCAGCCCAGGAGCTGCTGCATGCAAGAGGCTACACCAAACAGCCCTTTTAGAGGCTGTCAAGTTGCTGGCAGCTAGCATCGTCGCAACCCAGCAAAGTTCAGCCAAATTGCCAGTTGCAGCCTCAGATGACAGCAGAGATGCAGGCAGCATGCTTCAGAACACTGCTGGTGGCATACCTGAAGTTGATCAAGCAACATCACGAAGCGCAGTCAATTTAGTGCCAGCTGCTAAGCAATACAATGCTGCCCAATGTGATCATCAGTGCAAAGCAGAGGCAGCATCTGCAGAGAAGCTGACGGCATTACAGGGCATGTGCAGTCAGCAAAAGATGAAGGCGCATGTGATGACAGCTTGCCAGTTAATTGATCCCAGCATGGGCTACTCTGGCATCACTGCTGCTATCTCAGGTGAATATCATGTCGAGCATTCTGTGCAAACTTTCATCTTGCACACAACTGTTGCAAAAGTTACGCTTTATTGCTGGCTGAAACACTTTGGCTGCAATCAAGTACAGCATCCCTCTCTGCTCTGGTGCAGGACAGACTTGATGTCAACGCAGTCAGCAACTGAGTGTTTGTGTACCTGCTGCATCATTGTGCAGGCATGGCGTCTGCTGCCCTTGTTCTGCTGCTACAAACATGCTGGGTTGATCAAAATGTGTATGTGCAGCTCAAATGCATTTCAATCAAGCTCTCAGCGGTTTGCACAACATCCTGGTTATCTGCAGGAGCCAGCAAGGACCCCTCAGGTGCAGTGTGTCTGGTGCTGCTGGGGCATTTGGTGTTCTGCTTTGCTCCTGGCTTCACACCCGTTCCAAAGCTTATCCAGGCGTACCTGCAACTCATGGCTGCTGTGGCAGAGTCGGTACAAGACACACAGCACCGTAATGTGTCAGGTGAGGCATTGTCACACAACCTTGTGCAGGTCTGTAGAAGCCTTTCTACCAAAAGCAAACAGGGCAGTACTGTAGATAATGCTGCAGATGCTGTCACTTCTGCCCACTTGTGCCTGTCCACTTTGTAACATGTGCACGAAAGCTGTGTGAGCCGTACATCTCGACAACTTCTGCACATCTGTTTCTTCTCAAAAGCCTAACAATTCATGCAGGAAAGGCATGCAAAGCGCCCCTGGGACTGCTTGGGGATGCCCTACAGGCCTTCATCATCAAGCTGCCAGTGCCTGCGCTCAGCTCGGACACCCTCACAGGCCTCCTGCAGGTCAGAGGTCTTCTGCCTTCCCGCTCTGCTATGTCCATGCTTGTCTTTCTTTTGTGCATAATGCTTTTTTGGCAGCTTCTGTGTGTCATCTTCAGCTCTGTTGATGATGCAAACTCAAGCAGCACCATCTGGTGCTGCATAACAGCTGATGCATTTAGCAGTACTCAATGACAGTTGGTGGGCAGGTTTGATGTCATGGATTGCATGTTGCTAGCTGACAAGCCTGTTGCTGCACAACATTGATGATGCAAACAGGCTTATGTTACACTTCTTTAAGATACACAGATGTACTCAATGTGAAGTTTCTGCTCTGTGCAGATGGTCCTGGCTCCTTTGGACAATTCAAACTCAGTGATGGTGGGTGCTAGTACTCTGTGGGGCGTTGTCAAGGTACAAAGCCTGACATAGATGTCTTGCATGCCAGCACATGTCTTTGCATGGCAGACTCACCTTACCACATTGGCAAACAAGGCAAAAGTGCTCCTGGGCACCTTTCCAGAGGGCTGAGCATCATCATGACATCATTTGCGCTGGCCCGTAAGTCCCGATGCCACATTGTAACCTGCTGCAGCATATTTCTGATCAGCAGGGCACAATTTGAAGTCGACATGCAAACAATCTGGCTGGAACCAATGAATGTGTACCTTTGTCTGCCTTGTCTGCTTGATGCATAAATGCAATAACAGTCTGCCACTGTTATTGCAAACTGCAAACTGGTTGTTATCCTGCCTGTAATATGGGCATGTGGCTAACAAGCCTTCTAATTGCCTGCTGTGGATTCTGCACGAATGCAAGCATGTGAACATGGCATGTGTGCTGGCCCATTCGTGCACTCTGTGCAGGTCTATGCCGTGCTGTATGCTAGCCTGTTTGCCACATGTGCATGCTCATCTGTCCATTACGTGTAGGGCTATGCTGTGTTGTTTGCTGGCCTGCAAGCCATGTGTTTGCTGATGTGTGATTTCTGTTCAGGGGTCTGGAGCTGGGGCTGAAGGGGTGGACTGGCCCGACTGGGCCCAGTGCACAACAGAGGCCTGGGCACAAGCCTTCACCTGCAAGCTCACCACCAGGTCACATTCTGTCCTCCTTCTCCTGATGCTGCTGCTGCTGCTGCTGCTGCTGCTGCTGCTTCTGGTCATACTGCTTATGCTTCTTTTGCTGTCGCCGCTGCCCCTGTTGCTGCTGCTGCTTCTGGTCATACTGCTTACGCTTCTTTTGCTGCCGCCGCTGTTGCTGCTGCTGCTGTTTCTGCTCTGTAGTGTGTAAGCTTGCTTGTGGTCGACTTCCTCTGCGTGCACCAGCATTACCTCTGTGAGTTTTGCTGCATGCCTCAAAGCACACCAAACTTCAATGACCTGCCTAGGCACTATACGTTTGCATCTGAACACTGCGCTGTCTAGTGATCTTCTGGAACTGCAGACCAGAAACCAGCTTTTGATTGAAATCAGATGGGCAGGTAAAGTAGGAGAGACCCTTGACTGGCTTTGTGAGGCCTCTGCAACAGTTCAACATTAGGTTTTTGGCCTTGAAGAAGCTGTTTTGCAGGCAGAGGAGGGTAGCAGCGTTATTCTTGCTTGAGCATTGCAACAGGCATCTCCAGGCGACGCTTGCAGCAGACCCACAGCATGTTGATGCCAAGCTGAATGCAGCCAGGGTGAAGATTGAGCCTGCACATCTCCAGGCTGCAGTTTGCAAGGCGCCACTTGTTGAGGCTGCTACAGGGCAGGCAGTGATGGAGGCAGCAGTAGCCCTTATGTGGGCTGTTCTGAGTGGGCCAGGTGAATCAGGTGGGACATGCTGCAGAAGATCTTAATGTGTCCTCCAGCATGACCTGCAGCTTGAGTCTACCAGTCGATGCTACACACTGCTAAGGGGGACAGCATGCTGTCAGTCAAGTTCAAGAAATGCATTGCCAACACAAAAACAATCATATGCATGGTCTGTTCATGCTATGCAGTCAGGACGATGTTTGAGCATTGCAGACACCATGCATAAAATGATCTAAACTTGCCAGTCTGACCACATCCTTCTGTTTGTTGTGAACGCTCATGCGAAGGCTTGCTTTGCTTTGTGATGGCTGCGCATGTAGGTATGTGATACTTGTCTGACCAACACCACCACATCTTGAGCCCTTGCGTTGCGCATGTTCTGATGCCAGTTGTGTCATGCATGCAGACCTTCTGACAGGCGACAAAGTTGCAGCCCCTCTCATGCAATTGGCAGGCTTTGCCTTGGCTATCTGTGCTGCTGCTCAACAGTCGCTGGTGGCTCAGCTTGAATTGGCCATGGCAGAGCTCTCGCAAGCAACAAAAACTTCAGCAATAGCTCCCGCGGCAGCAGCGGCAGCAGTCATTGATCTGACAGCAGATGACAGCAATGATTCTCATGGTGTTGACACTGAGCCTCATAGAGAGTGTCAGCTCTCAGAAGAACGTGATGACAGATGCAGTCGCAAGGAAAATGATAGATTGCAAGCAGCACTGAAGCCAGACTTGACAGCACCGCAAGAGGCTGACTGCGTGCAGACAGCAAGACATTTAGTCTCAGAAGCAGCGAAGAGCAATGATGCACAACCAGCCATCTCAATGCTTGCGGCTATCAGCTGCAATGCAATTTTGGCAAGAAGTTGTCCTGCTTCTCAGCACATTGCCAGCCAGGAGAAGTCGCACTCACTTGCAGATCCCAATTTTGTGGGGAGAGTGCAGCAATCAACAGAAGCCTCGTGCAGCGGCAGAGGTGCTGATCACATGCCCCTTCCTAGCAGTTGGGAGACGTGTACAAACCAGCAGCTCATGGATGCTGATGAGTTGGCAGACATGTGCATGCTATGCGCTTATGGCATGGATTTGGCAGCCCTCACCCCAAGAGCGTTGCAAAGCGTTGAGCACTGGCCAGGTACAACCTGTCTTCCCACTTCAGAAATTCAATGAGCTTATTTCTCTCAGCAAGGCTTGCAAAAAGTTCAGTGCTGTGCCAAGCCCTGATTGATGAAGGTTGAAATATCAAGGGGGCGTCTGTAGCCTTGTGGGCTGGTTCAGCAATGCCCCACTTGCAATGTTCGTCGAGGATTCCCATTCTACTGTCACGACGTTTAGCACAAGCAACAGCAAATTTCTGCATGCAAAAAAGTTGTGCAGTCACACAGACTCGCTTTGTGTTGGCTTGTAGATCCCTCAAGCAAGCAAGTTGAGCAATTGGAAGAAGCAGCAAGGAGCTTCATCTTGTGCAATAGAGTGCTCCTGCCTCAGCTGGTGCCAGATGCAGACAGTGGCATGCTTACTCAACAGGTAAGTGGTTCAAGATGACACGCTTGATGTGCAAGCATGTAACGACAATTGTCTGTTCTACCATTTCACCATGACAAAGCCAGCAGAATCTTGCCTTTGCATGACTGGTTGCAGTGCCAAACTGCAGCAACTTGGAGTGGCATGGGGTGGAGTAGTTGCATCTGTCAGCCTGATGCTTTTGAACTCACAAAGGTCGCATGCAAGCATCACATATGACAAGCAGTCTGCGGACAAGGCCTTGTAATGCTCTTTTCTTGTTGGAAAGACCCACTCAAATGAGCACTTGCCAATGACCTCTATGATGTTCCTCGACAAGATGTTCAGTTGTTGTTGAGCATGCATGCATGCAATGAATCTCAGTCACATTGAGTGCAGGCTAACTTGGGTCAAGCCATGGGAAAGGCTTTGCAACAGTTTTGCTGCATCAATCGAGACAGCTCTGATGCCTGCCGACATGATGATGCCCTCGCTTCCATGTCAGAGTGTAGCATAGATGACTCAGCAGCAAATGCAGAGTCATCATCAATGCTAGAAGATGACAAAAGGGCTGAATGTAGTGGTAGGACTCAACATAGTTGTCATGAGACCAGCCAAACTAAGAATTTGCCTACACAAGACCGTGTTTATGGTCAAAGCAAGATCGTCTAAATCGGGCTTGTGGACCATGTGCTGAAAGGTGAAAACCATTTGCAATTTGTCATGTCCACCTGACTGCACATGCTTGCTTCACTCCTGTGCAAAATGCTGTTGTCGCAACTGATGTTGCAATGTCACACTGATGTGCTTGCCTGCAGGCTTGACCAAAAACCGCAGCAACTGGAGAAGCTCTCTCAACCCTTTCATAAAAGCAGCTATGGCTGAGGCTCGTCAGATGGGCACATACGCTGAGGCTGACTGCAATGCTGACACCGGCAACTACTCAGATCTTGAGGACTTCATTGTGTGCAAACCTGATAGAAGTTATGAGTCATTGTTTGCAAAACATTACAGGTACTCTGCACATGCATAAACCCTAATTTTAATTTTGTTCCCTTGTTTGTGTGTGTTTTAGTTCTCAGTAACTTTCCAACACAATTGAGGTCAAGCAAAAAGCGTGTTGCAAAGCTTACACATCTGCTGGGAATGCCGGAAGATACATGTGGGTGTTGCCTGCAATGGTTGCTTTTGCAAACAGGTTGATTGATTTCGGCACATTTTATTTCTTTTTCTTGTGTGTCTGCTTTAGACTTGTGTGCCATGCGCTCCCTTGCCAGTATGCCAAGCTTGAGATTCAAGTAATTGATGACCCTCATGACAAACCATGACAAAACCCTATAAAACACTGTAAATACCCTACGGTCAGTGATCAGATGTACAAAAATATCTATATATGTGCATAGTTATATAGTTATATATATACTACTATACAACTATATACATATCTTCATATAGTATATTATCAACACCATATATGTGTATTCTTCCTAGCGCTGTCATTCATGGTGCAAGGGCTGAAACGGACTTTCTGTCCCTACTGAACTGGGGCTGTACCGGGCCAATCGCAGCTTGTGGCCCAGATTGTCATTCCTAGAAAAGCAGCAAGGTTCGAGCAGCTCCCCTCGAACCATATTCATCGTCATCTCGTAAAGCAAAAGCTGCCAGCAACGAAAAAATGCAATTTCAGAAGACCTCTCAAATTGTCATGACAGCGTGATCGCTGTGACAAAGTCGGTGAGCAGATCGCGCGCATGTCAGCTGTGGGTGCTCGTGGGTTGTCATGCCTTGCGCCTAGCTGAAGAACCCAGCCACCATTTCAGCTACGCATTTTGTTGCAGTGTCCGTAAGTTGTTGCTTTCTTGCAGGCACAAGTTTGCGGAGAGTCACCGTCACTGCACTCGAGCAGAGTGTCCGGCGAAAGCAGTGTATTTAATGTGTGACGGTGCGGCACGCACGGGTTGGTTCCGCTGGACAAAGTGTCTGTGGCGCAGTACGATCGTTCTGTTGGCGATTGCGGGCGTAGCATCGGCAGGATGTGCTGCGTTTGTGGTCGGGGCCCTTGTGGGAGGAATGTTTGGTATGTTCGCGTCTATGGCGGCCCTAGGTGTTCTTTGGATCGTTGGGGCTGGGCTTGGTCTTCCAACGGCTGATGCGTGGATGAACATGTCAGCGCAATGGGGTGGTCGCGTTGTGGGCTTTGTATCTGGCCTTCTTGCAATTTGCGTGCTATCAGAGTATTGGTTTTATCAGCTTCGAAATAGATGGGGAGCTGGATATGATGAAGCCAATGCACCAGAGCAACAGCAAGAAGGGTTTGCCCCTTGATTGATAGCTTGTTGCAGCTGCACTCAGCTTTGTTCTTAACTAGCACTGAGCCACATTACTGAGTGCTGGACTAGCTTGGTGAACACATGCTGAATGGTGACATACACCTCTGGAGTCTACGTTGTAATAGGCTTTCTGGTGGTAAGCTTCCTCCTTGTCACTCAGCTGTAACACATTTATGCATTGCCTGTGGTACAATCACTTATTGATCTTTTGCGCAATATGCTCCGGCTGGCTCTGCATTGTCACTTGGTGATTCAATCATTTTAGCCTATTATCTCAGTGCTTCAGTCTATTACTTAGCTGTTGCAGT
This sequence comes from Trebouxia sp. TZW2008, assembly GCA_002118135.1. Lineage (NCBI taxonomy): Eukaryota > Viridiplantae > Chlorophyta > Trebouxiophyceae > Trebouxiales > Trebouxiaceae > Trebouxia > Trebouxia sp. TZW2008. The sequence goes on from BDIU01000586.1 coordinate 24,349, forward strand.
CTAATGTAGCTGGCGCTCAGGCAATACTGTCACCCATTACAACACATTCTCTAGCTCTTCTTCTATCTATTATCTATTTGCTGTTTGAAGGCGAGCTCAAGTTATAATAGCGTTAGTTCAGCGCTGTGGAAACACTCAACTCGTGACATGCCAGAAATTACACTTAATGCACTTTCTGTGTTCTGTGTTCAAGAGCCCCCGGCAGCGGTCACCGCGCATCGCCGAAGTGAACTCGGCAGTCTTGAGGTGGTCTGAAGCAAGCGTGACGTCACGCAGCTTCACGTAGTGGTCGCTACGTTAGCTTGCACTGAGCAGCATGCAGATGTACCAGGCCTTACACTTTATCTCAGGCCCAAAAGCAGCTCCATACAAGTGGCTCCGTTGCCTCTACGGCTCACCCGTTGGACCGCAAAGTGGCTGCAGTGCACTTCTCAGCAACAGCAGTCAATTGTCAGTAAAGCACCAGACCAGCACAGCAACAGCTTCCATGCACATGCATGAAGTGCTAGCTCTCTCTGCAGTGCTGCATGGCTTGCTTGACAAGCCCTTATTAGGCCCAAGCCAAAGCAGCAGCTGTTCTTAGGCGCCCTCAGCTGGCAGTCAAGTAATAGCATCAGGCTACCGACAGCTTTCACAGCAACCAAATAAGCCAACAGCAAGCTGGTGAACCAGGTCCTTGTTGCTTTGCATCATGAAACATCTCCCTTTCACGTGGGGAGTGTGGCTGAGTGATCACAGGCGACAGGCGTATAACCTTGTTGAGAACAGTACAAAAGCCATTCAAAGTGCTACAGAATGCTTGAAGGACGCAGCATCAAGACGCACTGTGAAGCCAAACGTAAAGACTTGCAGCCAATAGTCAGTGACAAGGTACGAGTGAATACTGAGAACATTGCCTTTTGTGGCCGATGACAATCGACAATTTCCTTTCAGCAGGTTTGCTACGCTGCTGTCGGCCACCACATGATCATGTGCTTCACAGCTATGTGGCATTGGACCTTCTAAGCAGTATTTGTGATGCAGCTCTCACAAATTCTAGTCTCAGGAATGGAGCCACCAGCATGCAGCAATGTGGACCAGCTAGCTTTTGGATGCTGCTCATTCAACCCTGATCCCGTGTCACAAGCATGGACATAGATGCCTAGATGCCAGAGGACATTTAGCTTAGGTGCGCATATCCTACTTGTCCTGAGATGGGCACTAACCCTGTGACTGTTCAGGAGCTTTGCTCATATCTTATGCACTTTTGTTTGGCGTTCAAGATGCAAAGGATTTTGTGGCATGTAATGCAGCTACCACATCACCAAATATGAGCTGATTATGAGGACGCGCATTGCTTCACGCCAGCACTTTCAGTGTACAGAGCTTTGCCAAGGTTCAGGGCAGTTAAGGGCAAAGATTGCATGACAACAGGCAGCATTTGCAAAACCCTTCAGGCAGTCGAGTACTTGTGAATGAACGCTGTCTGTACTCATTTAAAGCATGCTCACGTTTGCCAGCTGTTCACTCCTCAGCTCTTGACAGCTCCAGGTATGCAAGAACACTGACGCTTGCAAGTCTTTGCAGCACCCATAATGGTGAGCAGCAAAGCATGCAACTTTCAGCAGTATGCATTGAAGAACGGTGCTTACTACCTCAGAAATACGCAATCGTGCATTGACAAGCTACATGTCTTCAGCAATCATGTAAAATCATGGGTTGGCTGTGTGCTTTGATGGACACTTGCATGCAATGGTCATGGCATGACATCTGTTTTGCTGCTGTAGGTGTAGCAGTGGTTACGATCTGAGGCAATATCTATCTGACATGACTGTTGCTGCTGATGTGATTGTCCAGAGATTGCTTACTCAAGTAGCAGAGCAACTCAACTCCTTACTTGGGGACATCAGAAGTCAAATGAGTGAACACCATTCTCTGCCATCACCAAAACTATTTTAGTGCTGGCTGTATTGCAACAAATCCTGTGTCTGGATGCTTGCAAGGCCACCTTGAGGCGTCAATCTTGTTGCAGGTGGCTTACATGGTGCATGACAGCACAATGGCATACATTAAGTACGTCATGGGCGGATACAACATAGAGAGGAAGCAGGTGATCATAGCACTTGCAAGGTAGCTGATGTGCATGCATCGCTTAATTACTGAACACATGCATTGAGGTTACAATCTGATTTGACTTGTGTTCCCAACCGTGTCAAGTGAGCAGTCAACCATGGGTGACAGAACCAGCTGGCAGTTTACCTGCAGTCACGCATCGTTATTGTTGTTGCACGCCATCAACATGCTTTGCATGCATGTTTGCTTTGTGATTGTACAACAGAACACTTGTCAGTCCTACTGCCAGTCATGCTTGTACCGTACTAGTTAGGGTTTAGGGTTCCTGGTTCTTGCAAGAAGGCTGCAACTGCCATACCGCTGGCTGTGTGCATGCGCCTTTGCAGCAAATCATACAAGTCCAAGTTATGCACTCGGAACATCAGCATCTGACAAGAGAGCCACAAGTGCAACAGCATCCAGACTCGATGATTGCTGCGCGTCATCCTGGTGCAAAGCTACATCAGCCAAGTGCAGCCATTTGCACACAAGCTGCAACTCCTGATGATCAGCAGACAATGCTTATGCATTGAATGGCACTGACTGGTGGTTGATCAGTGGGAGGATTAAGCCTACAATCAAGCATACTGTTCGCAGTGTAAATTTTTGTAGCTCAAAAAATATTGCCGTTAGTGACAATACATGTGCTTGTCTCAGACTCATATTGAGCACAAGGCAAAATTTGGGAGGAACGCTTGCTGTAGCTTTGCAGTCATGTGCTACATGACAGCATGCATCGATCAGCCAGGGGTGCCTTGATCAAGATCATCAAGAAGTTGGTCAAGCACCCCATGCTGTATTTGATCTGCAGGTGTGGCAGCATGCTGAAGCAAAAAGTCTTGTGTTCCTAGCACCAACATGCTGTGCATTGGAAATGAGTTCTGGGATTTGTGCCAGGGTTTGGCAGCACCTGTCTGTGCTGGCACTGCTTGATTAATGCAGGCCCAGCGTAAGCGTGGACGTACAATGCTACTTGTGATCAGGGCAGCTTTTACAGACAGCTTTTGACCTGAAAGCAAAGCAGGTTTGTTGTGCATAGCAGTGCATATCCCTTGTTGCAGTGAAACATCACAGCATGCTGTCCTTAGAAGCAGCATGTGTTGTTGGACCTATCTGCCTGATGTGGGCTCAATGTATGCATGGACTCACAATGCTGCATGTGATCAGCTATGCTTGTGTTTCAGTCCTAGTGTTTCAGCAATGCTGCATCTAGCAGTCAGCAAGTCATAGAACATGCACAGATGTGCTGTCAGGTCTGATTTCAGCCTACAAAACAGAACGGCTGTGTTGATGCACAAGACTTAGGCGGGTGGTCTTGGGCAACAGTGCTACGATGCTTTCAGTACAGCAAAAGCTTTTCACTGCACTTGCAACAGCTTGATTTTAGCTGTGAGACAGAGCAGCCTTGTTTGTGGTGTGGCACCAGTATGCACGCACTCACGAAACATATGCGAGGCACAGAATTTTTTTGACTCTTGTCTGTGTAAGTTATAAGGAGCAGGGGTGTATCCCTTGCTTGGCGGCTATTTGCTTGTCATCGCATAAGTATCACTAAGTAATTGATGATGTTGACATGTAATATAGTATCAGCATGCGTACAAGTCAGTTGTACAGTGACTGTACTTTTCTGCAAGCACTGCAACATGTGTACTGCTGTAGTAACAATAGTGAAGCAAGCAGACGAACAAGACAAACGTGTGTTGAGGCCTTATGCAAAAGACTGTCACAGCTGTGACACCACATCCTCCAAAATTGCAGGGAATAACCTCAGAGAGAAGAGAGAGAATAATTTTACATGCTTTAGCCGACCAACAAGGCTGATCACATGTGCCACACTGTGGCAATGACTGTATGTCCATGAAATTCAGGCAGTCTATGACATAGTGAGACACCCCCAAATGATCACGTTGCGCAAAAAAAGCGCGCATGTTATAACCGCAGCATACCATACAGAGTTGGGTTTGTTGTCTTTGCAAGTGTTTTGGTGGCGTCAGACTCTCAGGTTCTGAAATGGCATAGCAAGCTTGCCAGTGGGTAGCTTTTTCCGGACTGTCTTGTTGGACAGCTTGAGCGATGCTTTTGAGGACAGTGCTTTCAATTTTTCAAGTTCTGTGGCTGCTTGCTTGCATCGGGTTGGTGTCAGCATGCCTCACGTGACGGATAGAGTGCCTGTGTTGGACGTACCTGCTGTCATTGATGCTTTGAAGGCTGATTCAGCAGGTCCTGCGGCTGTTGCTTTGTGTTGCCCACGTCAGGCCCCCAGTGCAGGTGTGGTTTGTTACACATATGCTCAGTGGTTTCAGCCTTTTAGCGCGCATAGACGATATTGTCAATTGCCTGTTTCTGGCCGGAGCATGCAGCGCTTTCTACAGTTTAGGCTTGGTTGTCACCAGCTTCCTATTGCTGCTGGTCGTCGCA
>BDIU01000590.1:0-13477 GCA_002118135.1 Trebouxia sp. TZW2008
AATAACGGCTAGACTGACCGTGACCCGCAGCACCCCGCACGTGTCCCGTCTATGTCGTTACACAAACTTCGCGAAACGCAGGTCATGGTGTGATCAATGCAGAGCTGAGGACTTGTGTCTCACAGCGCTCTACGCCGCGCGCAGGCTTCTGCTGTTCTGCGGTCGTAAATGTTGCGCTGTGACATCTCGTTGTATGGACCCTCAAGTTTGCTAGCTTCAAGAGGTGCCTGCCGGCCCTGTTCAGGCAGCGTTGTTGCGCACTCAAAACCGCCGTCACACCGCCTGCGTGACCCGCGAAGTTCTTTGCGTACACTGCAAAAGCTGACGACACGGCGATCGAGTAGATGTTCTCAGACAACTTGTGCAAGCTCGCTTCTGGATCAAGCGTGGGGAACACACATAAACGCCCAGGCAAGCGCACATATGCCATGCGCCGTATGCAGCGAGCAGCATATTAGATTGAAGATTCCACTGCAGGAACTTGCGACGAATATATTTTCGACCAGCATCATTCCTTACTCTGCCTTTTTGTACTGGCTAACCAAGTCTAGGAAGACACCCCCACTGGCACTGTTTGGTTTCTACTTCTTGTTGGTCTTTGTGTTTGCCACGATCCCGGCTGGTGTGATAGGTACGTGCTTGGCATTCAGAAACAAGCTGAAACAATCCCCTTGCTGATACCTGTCAGCCTACCTGCATCTCTCCGCAGTTTCATCAGTTGCAAAATCTGGTCGATGTGGTGCAGCCCTGAAGGTGTACCACAAGAGCCTTGCAAATGTGGACTTCCTGCATGGCAGTGCAGAGTCCATGTTGACTGTAACAAACCTACTCATTGGTACGTGTCCTTCAACTCAGATCTAATTCAGCTGCTGGTCATGCTCTGTCTTAGCCTAGCACATGTGCTGGAAAGTGTAATCCTTTATTTTTTATTGTTATGCTCTGTCTTGCGCAAAGTAAGCGCAGGCCAGTTGGCAAACATGTGTTCGTGTAAACAATGCACTGTCATCTGTCATCTTGAAGTCTGCTGCTGACTCATCTTCCTGCCTGCATATGCTGCAGTTCTGGGGCTCCGTCAAGGTGTAAAGCAGGCAGAAGCAGCCAACAGCCCGGGCAATCTTGATGGTGCAGCTCAAACTAGCTCTCAGGAACCAGCAGACACTGCTAAACAACAATAAAATTTTGGTGTTGATGCCCAACAATGCCTGAGCAAACTGCAGCTTGCCCATCTTGTTTGAGGAGAGTAGGTGCAGTTATTTCAGAGGATTCATTGTAACATGGGCAGCCAGCTGTCAATCTGCTGTTGCTGTGCAAGATGCAGCTTCAGACACTTTGCTGTGTTGTTTGTGAGGCAAACTTTTGGTCTAGCCAGCTAAGGCGGTCGTGTGTTTACATGCTTTCATGTGTCTGGATGTTCGCTTCAAGATTGAATCATGTATCATGGACATGCATTGATTGACATCGAGTTCACAATTTTGGCGTTCATGTATAGCTTGCATGCATCACAGCTATCACATTCCGGCACTTGTGCTGCTTATGGTGCTTACGATTCGGTACGATTCAAGGTACGCGACTACAATTTTGAAAAGCATAGCTCTACTGAGCCAGCTATGACTTGCCATTTTCACTGTGCAATGCTGCATTGTGCAGAAGTCCTGGAACATCTCGCTTGGCATGCCTCTCTTGCAAGCAGTGTTCAAAACATCATGGAGCGAGGGTCATGACAAATCTGCAGGTAAAGTTAAATCCAGGGTGCTGTATCACACAGTTTGGCAACAAGTCAGTAAGTGAGCAGAAACACAGCACCAATGCAAACACTGGCGGAGCAGCAGAAAACGATGCTAGGCTGCACTTGCAGATGAGTTCTCAGAAGAGCTTTCTGTCTCCCCAGAGCTGGCACTGTCCTCGCTATCAGATGAACTCAAGCTTGAGGCAGAAAGGTCTGATGCCGCATCTGCAAGCCAGAATGTCCAGATGATCAGTGTTGTGAACATTTTACATCATGACAAGCACATGCAAGTACATTGTTGTTATCCACAATGGCAGGGGCAGTCCCTGCACAGCTATCTGCACAGCCTTGCAAAGCTATCTTGAAACAAGCCACTTGTGACTTGCAATGACATGCACAGCAGTGCGCAGGCTCCTGAAGCTGCACAATATGGATTTTGACTTGCCTGTGCTTTCCACTTCCATATCTTCAAACCTGGCAGCCAGCGCTCCTTCAACAGCTGCGCTCTCATCAAGTTGGATGCATGCGAGATGCCCACATCCATGAGCAGCAACTACAAGCTGAAACACATGCTGCTTGACCTGGATCAGCTGCAAGCTTGAAGGCACTGCCTGAGGCGGCAAGTCTCGAACTGACACTTCAGCAACCTGCTGACCTGCATAACGCGCATCAGGACTCATTCAGCTGGCTGTCGCTCCAGCTCAATCACATTACGATACACCAGCATTGACTGAAAGGTTGACAAAGTCTCGTTACCTGTGAGGAGGGAATAGCAAGCTAGTTGGTGGGCACCCAGATGAAACCATAGAAAGTGACCTCCTAGTGCAGTGTGTGCTGCTTGCACAGCAAAAACTGGTCTATGCTGCCCATTGCTGCTGTCCCAGATGTCAACTCTGGATCCCTGCACAAGTGCAGCACACATTGCTGACAGAAAGCGTGTCGTTGACGCAGTATGAAAAACAGTTGTTGCAGAAAGCTGTCTATATCTCTGGGATATGAGATATATCCATGTTGACGGCATGGATAGGAAGGTCATCTGCCACTGTACCTGAGTGCAACATACATGATGTGTCAGGTGCGCTTGTGAGTTGACGATCTGGCCCTGTGCACGGGTAACTGCAAGCTGTAGCATGCCAGCCAACCATCTGGCCGATGTGAAAGCTCAAGGCAAGTGCGTAGCTGCAAGCACAACAGAGCTGTGCAGCAAGTTGGCAGACTGTATGGGAAACCTGCTGTTGCAATTGACCAAGTGCGTGGGAAAATGACATTCATGCTTTTGCAGCTTAGCATTCAGGCCCACCTGCATTTTGGCATGTCTGAGATTGATGACCTGACAACAGAAAATGTGCAGAGGGTTGACAATGGCCTGGGCGTCTGCAGTGGAGGCTGAGGTGATGAGCAGCAGGTGGGCGGGGTGGCCTGGCAGCTGCTGGCCCCCCACCACCTGCAGGGGCCGCTTTGCCTCCACTGCCTGCAGTCCACCTAGTAAGCTGCATGCTTGTTGCAACAGCAGGCAGGCATATGCAGTACAGCTGTGCCGATTGCTGTGCTGCAGGTGTCAATCATTTCTCAAATGTGCAAGGCAATGACTGCTGACTGCCGTTAATGAGCATTGGCTGTATAGGTCAGGCAGACAGATTGCCAATGTCAGCAGCAAGGAAGTAAAACCGCCCAAGCTGGGCAAGCTTACCGGTTGGGAGTGCATGGCCAGCAGCTGCTTGGACTTGCCATCATACTGGCTCAACAGCAACATGCAAGCTTTTGATCTGTTGTCCTGCATGAAACAGCTTGGGCAGTCACCTCACTGACAGCATGTGGGCAATGGTGAAAGTTCAAGCAAACACAGCATAATACAAGTCGTTGCAAAGAACTTGTATATACATCATAAGTGCAAGCAAGTTGAGCTCATTCGTGAAGCATGGTGTTTGGCACAGTATGCACAAGCTGCACTTCAAGTCTCAAAAGCTGTCAGAGGCCGCAGTGATGCCAAGGTGTTGCACAGTAGGGACACAGCTCTAGCAGGTTCTGTCAAATCTGCAAAAGCTGCCTGAGTGGCTCACCAGCGTGCGCCTGGGAGCATGCAGACTCTGCTTGAGCAGCAGCCCTAGGGAGGAGGGCTGTGTTGTGTATGAAGTCACCCACTGTTGCTGCTGGCTCAATAAAGCTTCTGGCGAGGAAGGCGTTCTTGTTGGTCCAGGGGGATACTGTTGGGTAGCAGCTCCCCTATTTGCAATGAAAGCTTAAGCTTGCTACACAACACTGACAGTGTGAGCAGCACGGCACATGTGCTATTGATGTGAAGCGTGTTGCATATGATTGGCTAGCCATACAGATGGCACAGCTATGCCCTAGCTTGGCTTTGCTAGCTGGAGTGCAAGTGCTGGGTAGCTACAAAATTGCATGAGACAAGCCTGGGACTTGCCGGCATTGCTCTGATAACATGAGCTCAAATCTGTGATACTGTTCACATTCGCGATGGCTGCATGTGATGGTACAGCACGCAGCAAGTGGCATGCTGCCTGACCTGGGACACAGCAGAGAGATGTGGGTAGGCAAAGCCCACTGCTGAGTGGGCAAATGCCAGGCTGCTGCGCCAGAAGCCGCGCCCCACTGCAGGATGTGGCCCTCAGCATCCACACTGACTACCACATCTGGCTCTAAAACAGCCAATACTTGCACTTGTGCCTGCAGATTGGTCGCATGAACTGTGCTGCGTTGACCTTTCATACTAGCTAGCGCTATATGCACAACAGTCATGACTCACACAGAATGAAGTGAATCCCCTCATGGCAATGCGCGGCACTACAGCTTGAATTCAGTAATCGCATGAACGCAAAACACACAGAGCTTGTGGCATGTATGGCAATCTATGATCACAGTATAATATAGCAGCTTGCAGAACAAAACTGACCTGGTGACCATGGTATACGCGATGAGTGTTGTCCACTTGAGCATTACGCTGCTGCACGCTGCCCTGTGCTTTGGACTGTGCCTTCTTGACTGACTGTAAACCCGCGTCAACCCACAAAACGCCGTTGTTGGGGGCTGAAGTCCAAAATAGGCATCTGCTGTCTTTCTGGCGCTGTTGCACACAAGCAATGAATGCAGTTGACGCATTCAACTGGAGCCACGGAGCTGTTGCTGCAGTAGGCATTGCACCTGCAGTTAGCTGATCTAGACTGCTGTCAAACACGCGCTGCAACATTGTGCTGCGCAGGGTAGCTGAAGGTGGCTGGCTTGCATTGCCTGCCTGCAGAATGGCCCATATGCTGATCTGACCCACAGATGACATGCTGATAACATGTTGGCTTCTAGCAGGTTGGCCCTCGGACCATGCCAAACCTGCAAACAACAGGACAACATGTTGGCTTGTAACATGTCGGCAGTGCTGTCACCTACACAGGCCAGCAAAGCTTTTGTGATACAGCAGAAGTGCCAGCGATCAAGGAATGTTGACCAAACAAGGACACATGGTCTGCATCAATTGATTACTCAACTCACTGATGAGAGCTCTGCTGCCTGCCTGGTCGTCGCTGCTTTGTGTGCGGGGTTGACCCTCCAGGTACACACCCATGCCGCTGCCTTGCATGGACACAACTGTGAGCACTCCTGAAACACCTCCAGCAGCCAACAGCATGGCATCTGGTGAAGCTTGCAACGCTGTGACTTCACCCTGTTGCAGCTCTGATTTGATGACTAGCAAATTGTGCACCACAGCGGCAGACTTTGCTGTGCTGACAGTGCCTGTCAGTACTGTCTGCCAAAAGTCTGACTCAACTGCAAGTGCTGAAGCAGATGCAGAGGCTGGCTGTTGACAGCTGGCAAGCTGTAGCCTGTGCATCCCAACATGGTGCTCCCTGCATGGGTGCTGCTGAGTCTGAAGCAAACTTGCTGTCCTGCTTGCCTTGGCAAAAGCTGCTGCTTGCTGCTCAGGGCTGGGCGCTACACTCAAAGGCCAGCTTGCTTGTAGGCACTGAGTATGTGCACTGCTTCTTGACGAATGCTTCCTTGAGATCAGGTTGTCCATCAAGCAACCTACGTCTCTGAAGTACTGCTTTGACTTTTGACTGCCGCTGTGCCTACTAGCTGAGCGCTCAATATCTGCATCAGGCCTGGTCCCTGTGAGCTGTTGCTCCAAAGCCGCCAGGCGGATTTCAGTCTGGCGAGCTGCTTGGTGCACATGCTGCAGCGCATGTCTGTTTGCAAGTGACGCTCCAAGTGGCACCGTCAGCAGTTGATTGACGTGGGCTGACATACCGCCAGCGCTCAAGACACTGCTTGAGTGCCCGGCTGTGCTCCAATTGATGGTCTGAACGAGGCTCTGTGTGGCAAAGCAGCAAGCAGCAGAACATTCCCGAGCAAATTCTCCAGCGACCTGCAACTTTGCACTGGACAAAGTGCTCAAGGCATACACGTATCAAGATGATGCATCAGAGACAAGAGCTGGACAGCTAAGCAGCCACGTTGCCACACGCTTGCCTCGTGCAGAAGGTCTATGCAGACTTGATCAACAAAGTTCAGGCATAGCAGCCAGCAGAGCTGCTCGCGCTCATTCTCCATTCGATGGAACCTGTGACTACAGTCACATTGCACAGTGCATTCTGCAACGTCTGAGCCCAAGACGGTGCAGTCTGGGCACTCGGCAACTACAGCTGCAAGCAGTCAAGATCAGGCGTTGCCGCCTGAGGGCTGGCTCGTATTGTGCGCGACAAACGCAGAATGGATATGCAGCTCGTCAGCATTGATGTGGGCAGACTCCAACACAGCAGCGCTTTTTGCATATCGCATTGTCTCTGCGCAGTGCAAGTGTGCATATAAGTTGGCTGCAACATGACAGTAAGGAAATCTGAACGAGCTGGGTTGAACGTCAGCACTTGAGTCAAGCTTTCACTGGTGGTTGACCGGCGTCTTTTTGAGGCTTGGTGCACAGGCTGAGCGATGCACATCCGTTAGCGCTTACTGCGTTGCGATACTAAGCCTTGATTAGAGAACTCGATCAAAAAGAGACCTTCGGGTAGCTGACAGTGTGCTTTTGCTACTTTTCGTGCACCTCTGTACTTCGCAAGTCAAAGCAAGTACATCCATCGGCAGCGGCACAAACCATGGGCTGCTTCGGCTGGAGCTTGCGTCAGGCCAAGGGCGGCAGCGCTTGTGCAGGAGGTAACTGGTGGAAGTTGTGGCATATCTTGTCACTGTCTGCCTGCTGCAATGCTCGACTAGCATTGCTCTACAGAGGTTGAGGGTCATGTCCCTGTTTCCGGCGTGCCACGCAAGAGCCTCCTGCAGTCTGATGCACAGCTGCCAGATCCAGGGCTGGCCACACCTAGCCAGGTAAATGAAACGGAGCTTGGCTAAAGCAACCACTTCCAAGCAGTGTCCTGGTCGCATCTGAGTAGGTGTCTTTTGCTTTGCAGTATGAAGTACGCCTGCTTATGTTCGGTGCCCTGCAAAATTAAACAACATTCCGTTTTCTTTTGCATACTGTGCGCGGACAGCAGATGGTTTCAAATGTGGGCCTGCATTACAGTGTGCAATTGTAGCTGCAATCAGTAAGATACAACCAGCAATTTGCTTGCAGGTTCCTGTCAAAGGCTTGCATGAAGATGGTCCAAACAAGAAAGCCAAGCTAGAAACAAAGCTGGTGGACACCAAGCAGTGGGACAGCTTACAGCAGATTGTGATCACGCTGCAAGCAGCTGCTGCTAGCTTCGTTCAACAGCAGCAACATTCAGAACAACAAAAGCAAAGAGTAGGTTTTCAATCATGCACAAGCAGCAATGTCTTGCTGATTGCGACAATCCTGTGCATTTGTGCTTTTGTACCTGTTGACTGACATGCGAGCAGGCGCAGCTGCTTGGTGCCCCATGTTGTTCATCACAGTGCTCCCATTAAGTGGACAGTAACATATGCAGGCAGAGCAGCAGGCTGCAAAGCATCAGCAGAGGTCTCAGGAGCTGGAGGCTCTACTGCAGGACCTTTGAGCACGAGAAGCTGCAACACTGAGCAAGAGCGCAAGGTATGGTCTGCCTGCCTTGCCGTTGCAGCGAGCCATTCAAGGCACAACAAGCAGAGGATGTTGCCATTGAGCCTCAAGCATTCACCTTATAACTAGTAGACACTGCATTGACATGGGAATTGGCCAACAGCTATGCTTGTTACGAGAGCTCAAAAATCTGTTGGCATCAACTTCAATTCAGATTGCAGCATGCGTCATAAATGGCATGAAGTGATGTGGTCCACATTGTCCACCAGCACAAAGTCAGACCTTTCAGCAACTGCCCCCAGCACAATTTGTCTCGTATGCCAGACTGTTGAACCAGACCTGACTGTGTGACCCTGTGCCTCAGCTGTAAGTTTGACAGTGCACCACATGCTTGATAGGACAATGATGCCTTGATGTAGTGCGCTGATCTGTGTTGCCTATGTTGTTGCATGTGCAATGCTGCACGTGTACAGGCTATGATACATCTGCCTTGAGCATACAGACATGGCGCAGCAGGCAATCAGCAGGTGCGCATGGAGCCAACATCACCAGCATGGTTCATTGCTTCTTGATACTTAATTGTGGATGTCTGTATGCAACAATTGCTGATGTTTCTGGCCATGAGCTGCAGGGCTCACAGGCAAAGAACCAAGCCTTGCTGGCTCAGCTGGCTGCTGAGCAGTCCAAGGCTGACCAAGCAGAGGCTACGCTTATGCAGCTTCACCAGCGCTACCAGCAAGCCGCCCAGGTACTCATTCTCTTACTCCCTCTTTGAAGTAGCAGAATAGTAGGCTGGATGGTGTGCCAGATGCCCACACGCTCCCACGCTTGCTCGCTGACTCACCCCGACTCATTCTGTCTCACTCGTTTACAGACTCACTTGATCACCCACTCGCTCCCTCACTCCCCCACTCACTCTCTGCCTCAATCAGGAGTGCACAGCAAGGCCGCTGTTGTCAGTGGCACGTTTGTGTTGAGCTACTCAAAACAATGCCACTCAGGCACATTCTGACATGCTTCAGTAAGCTTGCACAGTTGCAGTACAGCTGTCAGAGGCTCACAAGCCGCTACATGTGACAGAAAGCAATGAGCTATTGCTAGTCTATGCAGCAGACTGGGGCAAAAGAGGCCAAACTTTGTGCTGCTGCAGGTATTCAACAAGAACAGCAAGGGCCTGCTGCAACAGCTGCTGCTGCAGATGGGCAAGGGCAGCCAAATGGAAGAGGCCATGGCCACCATGGCCCTGACCCACCAGCAGAAAGACAAGGTACGCATGCCGTTGCGATGATATGTTGAGCACCATGCTCCAAAGTCTTCAAACGCAAGTCTGCACCCTTAAGGGTGCAAGCTAAACCTACTAAACAAATTAGCAAACCTGATTATTGTAGGCACTGGCGGCCAAATTCTGCGTCAACAGTATACTACAACACTACATTCAAGGAGATATGCATGCTATCATCAAAGTTGACGTTGTTACTTTTGTGCCATATTGAAGGTGTCAATGAGGAGTCGCAGACAAGACGAGTCCAGGCAGTGTGTTGAGTGAGATTTCTCCACCGACCATTGCAGGACTCAGAAAGCAAGCATCATATGTTGAATTGATGCTTGCTTCCTGAGCATTGCGCTTCCTGCCAGTCCCCAACTTTGATGTTGAACTTCTATATACATGAAGCCATGGCATGAGCACGCAAATGCATGCCTGGATATTGTAACTTAGAGTCCAGCCAAGCACGCAATGTTTGTGCAAGCTTTTCCTGATCCGATGTCTGCTGGTAATGCCATTTACCAGTTTCTCAATTCTGGCTGTGCAGCAAATGGGCCTGATTGCAGCTTCAAGGCTGCTAGTGCTGTGCCTGACAGCATCATAACATGATTGGCACCATTGACAGAATTGGGAAAGATGCTTTGCCTCAGAATAACGCAAGGCCTGTCTCTGCAGATGTTTGCAGCAGGGGAGGCTCCATCTGGTTCAGCTGTTGACCATGTGTTCTGGTCCATCACTCAAAAGACTGACCATGCTGCTTGATCCTTTCATACAGGCTGCCATCGATGTTCAGACAAGAGTGGAGGCTCAAGTGGGAGAGCTTGACAGGAAATGGCAGGACACAAAGACCAACCTGGACATGGAGACAAGGTTGAGAAGAGAGGCTGAAAATGAAGTGGGCGACATTGGCAAGCTGCACCAGCAGGCTACCCAGGTGAGTCAGGGTCTGAAGGGCAAACCTCTCCAGTCAGCTTTTTGTCATATATGCGGTAGCACTTGCACGTGTCATATGTGAAGCCTGATCAGACTCATCCACTACACTTTAGGTTGGTTTGACCCTCAAATTCCAATGGCAAATGGTGCCCAACACAAGTCAAAAACCCTTTAGGTGTTGCACATTGAGACACTGGGTGAGCATAGTAAGCTCAAAATCCTTGAAGGTCATATGTGTGTCAGGCAACCTGTGTAAATGGCTTCGCTTGGGGCAAGCAGTTTCATCAGTAGCATGAATGCAAGCCACCGTACAATGTGCCTAAGCACAAGCGCCCTGTATGCTTTTGACTGAGGAAAGGCAGGCATGCATGTATATGCTTGCGCTGAGCAGCTGTCTCCGGTGTCATAATGTGCCTTTGTGAAAGCTTTGCAGTCTTTGTTTGTTTCAGCAATCCCAGCCATATTGTGTGCAGGATTCCAGCTCTTGCATTCAAGGATTGGAAGCCAGAGTGGCGGAAGTCAACAGCTTGAGGCAGCAGGCACAGCGCAGCCTGGCTGACACGGAAAAGAAGAGCACCAGGGCCGAGGAGGCGCTGATGGATGTCAAGAAACAAAGGCAGGACTTGGAGGCGGACTTGGCAGCTGAGAAGAGCAGGCGGCAGGCTGCTGAGGCTGCCTGCATTTATGCCAAGAATACACATGAGGAAGCTGTCCAGGTGGGCTGCTTGTGCAAATATTTTAAGGCAAACTTGCATGATGCATAATGAGCTGGCGGAGAGGCTGCGCCAGTGTGTGCAAGTCATACGTCTTGTGCATGCATCCTCATTGTGTGCGTCCAAGGTCCTCTGGGAATGATGCACCCAGCGCAACCAACAGCAAAATACATGTTTTTTGTAAAGTTGTTTTGCCCGGCGCATACACGAGACTCATGGAGAGCCCTCTTTGCATACACCCCTTCACAAGACTGTTCATTTGAACAATCATGGTGTTGCATGACCTGCAGTGCAGCGTGCCATCCGCAAGTGCTGACTGTGCCAAGTCATGATTGCTCAGGTGCTTATGTATATTTAGTGTGTTGCAGATAGTACACAGACACTCCTCAACCTTGATCACATCCAGCCAGATGTTTGGAGTTTGACCTTCTGCATGGACCCATACCAATTTCTGAACAGTTTCCTGCATTATCTGCATAGACGGACAGAGTGGGCTGTTGAGACATATCATGAGCAAGTAGTCACATACATCCTGCCTGCCATTGTCAACCACAACACGCCTTGTACAGGATGGCAATGCTCAGCTTGAGCGCTTGAAGGCTGAAGCGGCCGAGCTGAAGAGCAAGAGGCAGCAGGCTGAGCACAGCCTGACTGATGAGAAGAAGAGGAGCCAGCAGATAGAGGTGGAGTTGACAGCTGAAAAGGCAGCAAGGCAGGGCTTGGAGGTGGAGTTGACAGCCGCTGACAAGAAGCGACAGTCTGCTGAGGAGGACTTGCGTGATTTGAAGAAGAGCAACAATGCAGCTGCCAAGGTGAGCTGCCACACAGCTGAAACTGTTGTTTTGATCATCTAATGTTTGCTGTGCATCAGTACTCATTGTGCATAGCAATGGTTCCCACACGATAAGTCACCTAGTTGTGTGCAAATTATGACAATGCTTGCAGTGTGCACCCACTCAGCTGCTGATGCCATCACCAATACCGTTGAAAACTCATGTGCTCGACGTACACTGTGCTGCAGATGCCGTCATGTTTGTTGTGCACGTCTCCACCTGCTAGGTGTTCTGCCTGCAATGTTGCTGTCTCTGTGCTTCCCTGCCAAATGCGCAGCAGGAAGGTCAGCGCACAGCGACATCAGGTGCAGTCAGGCTTGCCTCTATCCACATGTGCCGCAAGCATGTGGCGGCATGCATTTCCTGCCTTGACCAAGCACACACTTGCTGTCTTGCAGGATGTCAATAGTCAGCTTGAAGAATTGAAGGCTGAGCTGGCTGAGCTGAAGGCAAGCAGGCAGCAGGCAGAGCACAGCCTTGCTGCACTGCAGACAAGGAGCCGTGTGGCAGAAGACACGCTGAGTCAGGTGAAGCAGCAGAGGCAGCAGGTCCAGCTGGACTTGGCAGCTGAGCAGGGAGCACGCCAAAGCTCAGGGGCAAACCTGACAACTGAGGAGGCCAGGAGGCAGGTTGCTGAGACTGCCCTCAGCAATGCCAAGAAGGCACATGCCAAGGTGGGGTGCCTCACTGCAACTTCACCTAGGCAAAAGCTTGCTGTGAGGACAGTTGAGCTTGGCTTGCAGATCTGATGGGGAGCTGACACAGGGACTCTGCTGCTTTGCTTGCTGAATGTGCTGTATATGAGTCTGTCAGATAGGCCTGTGGTTCAAGTTGCCACCAGAATGCATCACAGCTCAGTGTGGTCTAGTCTGTATCAAACAGCAGTGTACAGGCCCAAACAATGCTTCCACTTGTTTCGCAAAGTCATGACCTTCCCTCATGCTGTCGGCAGCTGCATGAGCATTCATGACTGAGCTGCTGGCATGACTGACTCAAGTGCTCACGAGCTATTGACGCAAGTGCCCATGAACAAAGCACAGAATGCAAGCTGTACATGCTTCACTGGGTGCCTGACTTCCAAATCCAGTGTTGTAATTTACGCAGGACATCAATGTCAGGCACAAGGCTTTGGAGGCCGAGTTGACTGAGCAGACGGTAAAGCTGCAGCAGGCAGAGCTTGGTCTTGCTGAGGCAATGAAGAAGGGGCAGCAGGCAGATGTGAGCCTGGCTGAGCTGAAGAAGAGAGGACAGCAGGCTGAGCAAAGTTTGGCTGCTCTCAAGAGGAGGAGCAGTGAGGTGGAGGTGAAGTTGGCAGCTGAGAAGGCAGCAAGGCAGGGCTTTGAGGTGGAGTTGGCAGTCGCTGGCAAGAGGCGCCTGTCTGTTGAGGAGGACTTCTGTGAGCTGCAGAAGGCCAATGAGCAGGTTGAGCTTTCATACAGAACAGCAATCTTTGACAATGTTTTGTAGGAGTTGCAGGGAACTTTCTTGGCTTTTGCCTGTCGCAAATCACAAGCAAGCCTGTTGTAGTGTGGCATGATGTGTGTCAGACTGTACCTTCTGATCATCTCTCAGGTGCTTTGACCAGACCCAAAAGAGAGGCTTCATGCAAAGCTCTGCCCAGATTTGCATGAAGTCGTATGCCTAAAGCACATGCGGCCATGTGCAGTACTATACTGACACAGTGCCTGAGTCTTCCTTGGGCGTCCTGCAAGCTTCTTTCAGCTACTGTGGTTGGGCGCCCAAGCGAAAGGGTTGGTAGCACCTGAACATAGCTGAATGGAGACGCAGCGTACCCACACTGCTGCCCTTGTGAAGATGTTTGCTGTTTGCAGGCTGCCAAGGGTCAGCTGGAGGGCTTGAGGGCTGAGGTGGCTAAGCTGACGACTCAGAGGCAGCAGACAGCAGACAGGCTTGCTGTGTTCAGTGAAAACAGATGGGCCTGGCAGCTTGTTGTCTGCCTGACACTTAGTGTGGCGCTTGCATGCTGCCTGTTTGGCTAGGCACACTAGCTTCTTTTGCAGACTG
>BDIU01000591.1:0-15063 GCA_002118135.1 Trebouxia sp. TZW2008
AAACCACACCTGCACTGGGGGCCTGACGTGGGCAATACAAAGCAACAGCCGCAGGGCCTGCTAGTGGATCTTGGATCTTGAAAGCTGCTGTTGGAGGCCTTATGTCATGGCAATCAAGAGAAACTTGCAAAATGGTGCCACAGCACCAACATGTGAACAAGATTGCAGTCCATCGCTCCTTTCAGGGCTCTCCCAAATTTTGAATGATTCTATTTGGAGCAGTTCCATAGGAAGACACGCAAGCAGCTCATTTACTTTGCTGCTGACATCTTGATCTAATCCAAACTTTGATCAAGCGCTTTTTCAAAGAGTTTTGCTTGCATGGTTTCATGGCTCTCCCAGATTTCAAGTGCTTCTAGTTGGAGAAGTTCAATAGAACGACATGCAAGCGGCCTGCTGCAGCTCATTCATCCTCGCTGCTGACATCTTGATTTGACCCAAAAACTGCTACTGGAGGTTGTGCTGTGTGCTATTACAGGCGTTCAAGGCATTTGAGAGAGCGCTGGAGTTGGGGAAGGACCTCAAACACTGGACTCTCCAGAGTGAATCACACAAAGGTGCTTATTCCCTCTTGCCTGCATGGTGCTGATGCTCTGTGTCCTGCAAGATGTTTCCTTGCCTGCATTTATGTATTTTCAGCTTGTCTTTACTCGTGTCTGCATACCATTGGGATCTGTAGTTGGACATCCTCATTCATGCGCTCACTTTGCTATTATGTTTCCTTCAAGCACTTATGCTGAAATGATCCTGTGCAACTCAAACAATGTACTGCAGGCCTGGTTGTGAGCTGTATACCACTGGGATCTGCAGTAGGGCGGCCGCTGAACTCAGACTTCAATTTGAAGTACTGGAATGCAGCCTTGGCAGCAGGCAGGCGTCATCATGACATCTACTTAGAAGCGCTTACTTTGAAGAATCTTGGAATCATGAATATGTTCTACAACAGGTCTGCAGTGCCATGTTTTCTCAAGCTATTGTTGCTGCATTGTCATCGTTGACTGTCAACGGTTGCAAAATCAGACGTCGCCAAGGCATCTACCTTGAAGCGCTGAATTTGCAGAAACTTGGAACCACACGCATGTTCCGCAACAAGTCTGCAACACAAATTTGTCCTAATCTTCAGCTGTTTTGTCGGCTTTTCTGTCAGGCTGTCATGCACTACACAAACTTGCAGTGCGGGTCTGTCAAATCTATAGAGATCATGTGGAGAGAAAGATTCTGAGCCTGCCCAGGCTCAATTGCAAGAGCTGGGTGGTGCAATGCATGCATGTCTGACGAGGTATGTGGGATAAGGTATGTGGGCTGCTAGCATGCAAATTTTGGCAATCTCGTGGATGGAGGCTGAAACAGGCATTGATCCATGCTCAATCATCTACATATGCATGCAGGGACAACAAGCTTTTGGAAGAGAGCTATGAGGCCTGGGTTGCATTGATGAAGGCATGCAGGATGAAAGATACTGTGGGCAAGACTCATGCATTCACATCACACCCTGCATGCACGCAGGGACAACAAGCTTTTGGAAGAGAGCTATCAGGCTTGGACTGCATTCATGAAGGCATGCAAAATAAACAGCCCTCGGGGCAAGAGCTTCAGCGCAACGCTGATGGATTTGCTTTGACTTTAATTGTGTGCATGCAGGGACAATACGCTTCTGGAGGAGAGCTATGCAGCCTGGATTGCGTTAACGAAGGCATGCAGAATACTCCTTTGGGCAAGAGATTCAGCGCAAAAGTTGTGTATTCACATTGATCTCTGTGTGCATACAGGACAACAAGCTTTTGAAAGAGAGCTATCAGGCCTGGATTGCATCAAAGAAGGCATGTAGAATACAAGGTCCTCTGGGCAAGGGATCCAGCGCAATGCTGGCTTTTTTGCATTGGTGTGTGCATGCAGGGACCATAAGCTGTTGGAAGAGAGCTATGACGCCTGGGTTGCATTGATGAAGGCATGCAGAATGAAAGGTACTGCGGGCAAGACTCATGCATTCACATCAAATTCTGCATGCACGCAGGGACAACAAGCTTTTCGAAGAGAGCTATCAAGCCTGATTTGTATCAACAAAGGCATGCATAACAAAATCCCTTTGGGCAAGAGATCCAGTGCAATGTTTTTCATTTGTATTGATATTATAAGTGTGCACGCAGGGACAATAAGCTTTTAGAAGAGAGCTATGACGCCTGGGTTTCACTGATGAAGACTTGTAGAATGAAAGGTCCTGTAGGCGAGAAGTCTTTGGCTGTGTGCGCCACCAACACTCACATGGCTCTCAGCACACTGGCACAAAGCATGAAGGCAAGCAAGAAGACGCCGACCTCGCAAGTGGAGTGCACATTGCGTGAAGCACTGCTGGTGAGACTCCAGTCCTTTGTCTTCTGCTGCTTTACCCCTGTTGTTCACAGCTGGTAGCTACCAAATGATCTGAGCATTCACAGCATAGACGCAAGCAAGAAGACGCTGACCTTTGCAATGGAGTCCATATTGCATGAAGCACTGCTGGCGAGACCTCAAGTCTTTTGTCTGCAGCTGTATCCCTGTGTTCACAGCAGAATTGCAATCACGCAATCAAGAAGTCGCTGACCTTGAAAGCGGAATGCATATTGCGTGAAGCACTGCAAGTGACAACAATGTCACAATTAGCTACCAAATGATGTCAGTATGCACAGCATCAATGCAAGCAAGAACACGATGACCTCACAAGTAAAGTGCACATTGCGTGAAGCACTGCTGGTGAGGCTTTTAGTTGTTGGGTCTTTTTCCAAGAGCAGATAGCTATCAAATTATCCAATCATGCAAAGCAGAAGTTCAAGCATGAAGGTGCTGGTCTCAAAAGCAGAGAACACGCTGCGTGAAGCATTGCTGGTGAGGCATTTGATTGTTGGGTCTTGTTTTTCACAGCAGATAGCTACCACATTATCCAACCATGCAAAGCATGAGTTCAAGCAAGAAGGCGCTGACCTCAAAAGCAGAGAATACGCTGCGTGAAGCGTTGCTGGGGGGATTCTTTACCTGTGTGCAGACGTATGCTTGTCATTCACAGCAGATAGCTATCAAAAATTTCAATCATGCACAGCATGAGGTCAAGCAAGAAGGCGGTGACAACAAAAACGGAGAGCATATTGCATGAAGCACTGCTGATGACATCAGTCACCTGTGTGCAGCTGTATTCCTGTCATTGACAGCTAATGCCCACTTCACTATCTAACCATGCACTGCATGGGCGTAAGCAGCAAAAGCTAACAATCAAAGCAAATCCCTATTGCATGAAGCGCTGTTCACCACCTTGAGTTGCCGCTTTGCAGCTTAAAATTTTGCTCATAATGATATATACAAGTAATTAGGTCAGCACAGGACCAAACCGGTTGGAGACAGGCGTTGCTCCAGTATGCACCTAGCGGGGTCTGCTGAGCCTGTCTAGCACGTGTTATGAATGAACGAATAAAATGAACAATCTATCCTCAGCACTTGCTCTCACTGCCATGTACTCCCCTCTTGCACCCAACAACGGCTATCATGTTATCAGCGCCAACGGTACTTGTTTGTTATGCAGTATGCTGACATGGCCCCAGATGAGCCCTCCCACTGGCCCTACCGTCACCCTGTTTTGATGCAGCTAGCCAACACCTGCGAGCTGTCCAACTTCGCCATGGAGCCACAAGGCCAGGATTGGCGGGAAAAGGCCGCGATTTACCGCCAACATGCAGCGCATCTTTTCAAACGCATGGGCAACTAAATTTCAGAGTCATGCGATTACTGCAACAAACTGATGCGCTACAAGCAGCCGACTGAGCATGCAACTTTTGCAAAAACGGCTGTGGTCGTGAACACTTGTGGTCACATGCACCATTTCCTGTGCCAGGAGACAGCGCAGCAGAGCGGCAACAAGAAATGCCCATCATGTCAGAAGGCCTGAATGATGCTTTGCTTCTCAGTATACGACTGCAGCTTTGTGTCAGCATGTACTCATTGATAGCAGGCTTCTTTGTGTTTGTTTATTATTATTGATTAGCTACCAAAGGCTGAGCCACCCAACCTGTTGAGATGGTCTGAGCTGCTAGCCAGCAGTAGTGGTATTGCACAAGAGCACTGTGTGATTGCTTTCAGTTTGCTGGAGTCTTCAGGCACAATCAGTCAGTGTTTGCATCGACTCTAGGTTTGGGATTTGTATGTGTCTGCCAATGTCAAACCTTTGCAGCGCAACCTTTGACACAGCGCAATGAACTTTATATGAAGAGACTGTTGCTTGATCACTGAGAGATGTGCATGACCCGTGTCAGACCCAGGGTTCACATTGCTCTCATGAGGACTGCTGGTTAGTACTCCAGGCTCAGGTTGCCTCCTGAGTTTTGCTCACATTCGTATCTGGGTTGATGCACTCCATTGCTGCACAATGCATTCCACTGCTGCACGTTGGACATGAAGGCAGGACTCTGTGCACAATGCATTCCACTGCTGCACGTTGGACATGAAGGCAGGACTCTGTGCTGCTACTATGCAAAGATCGGCCCAGTGTCAAATCAGCAGATTGTGCATGATGCAATATGAGCAAGTTGCAACGCACAACGCTCATGATGCTGTGCAACTGGACATGCGTAGCATGCAGAGGTAGCTTGACGGCGCTTGAGGCTGTAGCTTGTTACATTCATTTATTGGTAAGTGTTCAGTCTTGCAACCAGACGGGTGTTGAGTAATAAGTCACAGCATGAGAATTGGACACACACTGTTCACATGTTTTGAGCCAGATCAACACCACTTCAAAAAAAGGCTGATACGCTGACGCTACCAATTTCATAGTGGAAGCAGCCAAAAGTCAGCATTAAAAAAACAGATCTGCTGGATAGGATGCACTGAAATATAAAACTCGAAAGTGCTAGCAGGGATCAGGCTCACACACTCACACCCTCAACTTTGCCGAAAACGGAAGCAGCAATGAAAAACACCACTTGCTGCTTCTGTGTTGCATCTGAACCAAAGCAGAGACTGAAAAAGCCTTCTTGCACAACGTGACACCCTCGCCCAGTAACCCAAATTGACCTTGCCTGTAGCATAGATCTGCAGCATTTGACAGAAGCTGCATCTGACAGGTAACTCACAACATCGAGCTTGAATAGCAAAAGACTTCCAATGTCTATACAAAATCAGGCTTGAGCTGTCAGTAACAGTGAAATCTCAATCTAGACACCAGGCTTGCCCAGAGCGCCGGCATTGTTCGGGATTCCTGAGCCTGTAGTGACGCCAGCAGCGTGCAGGTCACCCTTGTTGAAGGCAGCGCGCTCCTCGCTGCTCATGATGACCTTGCTCCAGAACCAGTGGCGCCTCCACAGGATGCCCATCTCCTCAATGGGCACTCCCTTGGTCTCAGGCAGGAAGAACAGCACGTAGCATGTCATCACAAACACCCAGAACGCAAAGAAGATGTAGGTGCCATACTCCATGCTGCAGCAACAGTAAAGGAAGGTTAGCATACAGACTCTGACAAGATCAGAGGCAGCCAACAGTTCAGCAGATGACACTATGCAAATGGGAGGAAGCACAGCAGTGACTGAATGCACCGGCAAATTAGCTCAAACGAAGGCATGCGAAAGGCAGATTCAGCCACTGCTGTAATGCACTCACATGTCAGCACATAAGTCTTCAACAGCAGCAAACATCAACATGCTTTGAACAGCAGCTGAAAGGCTCAGTGCACTAATGGCCAAGCATGCTGTAACAGCTGAGAACGAGGTGCTTGTATAATACGATGCAGACAAGAGATCTGCAAGATGACTTACTGGCAAAGCATGGTGAGGTAGGCCTGGCCAATGACGAAGGAGAACAGGAAGTTGACGCAGACAGTGATGGCCTGCCCAGTTCCACGGGTCTCGATGTTGTGGAACTCTGAGGGCACCAGCCAGCCCAGAGGGCCCCAGGACCAGGCAAAACCAGCAGTGAAGAGGCACTCAAAGGCCAGGATGGTGGAGGCTGAGTGCTGGGGGATGTAGCCGGTGTTCTTGTTGAAGCTGCTGCCCATGACGGCTGCCACAACAACGAAGCAGATGAACATCTGTGCGCCTCCCTCAGCAAACAGCACCTTGCGTCCCAATCTGCACAGTCAAAGAAACGCAAGTCAGCAAATGAAACCTGAGCAAGTCAGCAAACAAAGCAATGCGTATGTAGGCAAAGCATTGCAGCTCAAGCAACACCTGCGGACAGGATGCTCAGCATGCAACACTTGATACCAAGCACATGACATTGCTAATACAGCACAGCAGATTGCACAGCGCAACAAAGTAAGGTGCAACTCAAGCTTAGCACCTTGCAGTCTCGGTCTGCAATGACTGCAGTCAAGCGCCCAAATCGCAGCAGTGCCAAACAACATGGACAATGTCAACAGAGTTCATGAAAGCTAGTGCACAGCATACTGTCGTCCATAATGACAGCAAGGACAGTGGATCCTAACACTGTCAAGCGCTTTTGCAGTGGCAACCAAGTCATGACGTCAGGTGCACAGCATACCTGTCAACCAAGATGATGGCAAGGATGGTGGATCCCACGTTGACGGCACCCACAATGGCTGTGTTCAGCAGAGCAGCGTTGGCACCGTCACCCAAAACGTTGAAGAGCTGAGTGGCGTAGAACATGATGGTGTTGATGCCGGTGAACTGCTGGAAGAAGGGAATCAGCACTGAGCCAGTCTGCAGGCACAACACACAAGTCAGCAGTGTGCTTACAGATGCAGTGTGATTACATAAGCCATGTTATCAGGTAGACATACTGTACCATCTAAAGTTTGACAAGGATGCGACAGTGAGCAAGCTGGCAGGCAATACTGGTGATACAAGCCAAAGTCTGTATTCACACTGTACATGTACGCATTGCAGCAGCCACAGCAACTGACAGAAGTGCAAAAAAACAACTGCTCAAACTCAAAGCTATGACCGAAAAAGCTTTGCAAAGCGTACTGAGTACTAGAGGCTAGAAGGTGAATGCTTACCAGCACTGGGCGGTACTTCCTCTGGAAGATAGCCATCTTGTTGACGTTCTTGCCAAGGTCAACAGCCTCAACAATGTCAGCGAACTCAGCATCGACGTTGGGGGTACCCCTGACGCGCTCCAGGGTCCTTCTGGCCTGCTCAATCTTGCCTCTGTGTACCAGACTGTTGGGGGTGTCAGGGATGATCAGGGAGCCCAAGAAGAGGATGAGGGCAGGCACAATGGCCAGACCCACAGACAGACGCCAGCCGTGGGGGTGCATGTTCTGGGTGCCGTAGTTAATCCACTGGGCAACCCAGATACCGATGGTGGTGGCCATCTGGAACATGATGTTCAGAGTGCCACGGGCATGAGCAGGGGCAATCTCAGACAGGTACAGAGGCACAGCCTACAGAGCAACAGACACAAGTCAGCTGCAAGCAGATGTTGCATGAGAGCAACACTTGCTACAGTCGGCAATGAAAGAAGCTCTGCTATGCACAGGCGGTAGGCTGCATGCTATGAGACAACAGCAGCAATTATACATCAGGGCCGTGCCATGCACCTGTGTGTCAACAACTGACAAATCATACAACAGCATATGCAGCAACAGCACCGGCAACCTCGCAGGAAAAGCTAGCTGCATATGCATACTACGTGTAATAGTGCAGATGATCACAGCAGCAGTGCATTCAGCAGCAATGCAGTCAGCAAAAATGTAGTAAAAGTCATACCTGGTTGGCAAAGCCAACACCAGCACCAAGGCAGACACGGCCAATGATGAGCATGGCCAGGTCCTGGGCAAAGGCACACAAGATGGCACCAACGCAGAAGGCAGCGCCACCACAGATCATGACCAACTTCCTGCCGCCAATCTTGGCAACTGGGTTGGTGAAGAAAGTGAAGAAGGCACCTGCAAAATCAGCCAAGTCAGCACAATTTGCCAGTGTTCCTACTTGCAAGTCTTGTAGCACAAAGTACAGTTCCATAGCAGAAGCATTGCAAGTGAATGCTAGCCAAAGTGCTCAACTTGGGCTAAGGTACCGTTCTGACTGTGTCAACAAGCGCTGTGGCAGTAGCTCTGCTAATACAAACATTGTTGATGCAACTGTATTGCCAAGCGCTACTGCAGTCGCTCTAAGTAAGAAGAAGGCTTGACTGATATGGCTGCAACAACAAGCCCTAGTGCTGTGACTCTACCGATGCAGGCACAGATGTAGCTAAGTGTACCTGCCAGGAAGAGAACTGAGGTGAAGGCTGACAGCTTCTGACTGTCATAGGAGCAATATGGGTTGACGCCGGTGGAGGCAGCCTTCTGAGCAGCAACTTCCGGGAAGAACAGGTTCAAGAATTCCGGGAAGGACTCCACGCCACCAGTGACTCCGAGATCGTATCCGAACAGCAATCCTCCACTTGCAGCAATCAGCGACACCAGGATGACATACCAGGTGACCTTGCCGTTGTACTCAGCGGCACGGCCACCAACGTTGGTGACAACCATACCGCCGGCCATGACGCTTTTGAAGGACCGAACAAGCGAAGCCTGCACTGCAGTCAGCGGTCTGAGCTTTCTGCAGTTGCACCGAGTCAAGTACGAAAGGTGAGCCAGACCGTTGGCCGAAGCGAGTAGACGGTGCTGTTTGAGCTCGCAGTCCAGCTGGCAGAGCGATATGATAACGGTGCCTGTTGCTGGCAAGGCCGCCGAGACTGCAGACCCACCTGATTATTGGAGAAGAGCTTTCACGCCGCTTGCTGTGCGACTACCTCGAGCGAAGCACTGCAGGCAGACAATTGAGAGTCAGATGCAGAGTCACCGGCCAAAAGTGTCAGCAACGCGAAGCCTCTGGCTAAGCAAGCTTAAGCGGGCAGTGATCAAGCGAGCTGCAGAGCCTATGATCGTCCGTACCTGACGGGGGAGTCAAGTAGCTGGACCGCACCCTGCTGTAGCACTTGTGCAAAGTCTGACAGGAATGTCAAGCCCGCTGCAGGCGCTGCTATTGCTGCTGTCGGCCTCGGACACCGCGCCTTAAAGAGCTTTGTGGATTTGCGAATCCGTACAGTCAGCTGGCCCTTCGTAACCTTGACTGATTGGGCCGTGTGACTACAGCTGTCCAGTGACACGTGCCCCTGGATCTGCAGGCTGCTCAAGCCATTACTTGTGACATTTGCTGCTTCAAGTATTAGGATGATTACAAATCTGGAAAATGCACAGTAGTCATTGGCGGTCATGGGGCAAAGTCGTTACTTAAGGCAAATCCCATGTGCATCAGTTACATAACGGTTATGATCTGCATGTGACAGTTGTATCGATTCTGACATTAGTGGACTGCAGAACTTGTTGAGTGGCGCACCTGAGCTAAGAAAATTACAACAAATCGATACAGACTGACAACTCCGCTGCCAACATCGACATTTTGTGATAGCTGCCCGATGCATGACATTGTGCTGTTTATGCCAGACAAGTATGTCTCACAGGAAAGTGATTCTGTGCATGGTCGAGATATCCACTGAAAATTGTTACACTGTGCTTGCTTACTTTGCTGTGTTATTCTCAAAGACAGCAAGGTAGTCACAAGAGGAGCAGGTATTGCTACCAAGAATGAAATGGAAAGCAAGAGCGTCAACAGCAAGTACTGTTTCCAAAAGCAAAACATGCATCAAGGTACAAATCTGCTCTAAAAACAGAGAACATGCTGTAGGGTGCTGCTAATTGCAATGCCTGGCCAATGTTGGCTATCTATCCACGAGGTCATAGTGGGATACATGCCTAAGCAGTGTCATATCAGGCTCCTGTGAGTTGCCTGATCCCACATGAGTATGCTCTCGCTCATCTGACCACCGCAGGTCATGGACCTAGATGTTCACCTCCAACATCATCGCCAAGCTGTGCAGGTGGACATCGTCCATCTGACGAATGTTAAAAGTTGTTTGATCCTCCATGTCTGCCATGGGCAGCACAAACCTCGTACAGAAGTCTGTGACTGTCAGGTGCCTGCATGGTCACAAAGCATCTTAACATTGGCAGATGATACGAGTGCTTTGCATATAGCATAGACCTTGGTGCTGCGGCCAGTGAGCATGACTTCCAGAGCTTGACAGTCACATGTGCAAGACATGCAGGTCAAGCTGCAGCTCAAACTCTGGCAAGATGTGCATGCATGAGATTGCAAAAGTAGGTCAACACAGATGATGCAACATTGAGCAGTCACAACAGTGAAGCAGCATGGCGCATGCAATCAACTTGACAAGCAAAATCTGACCCAGCATTGAAAGCACAGGCAATGGATTCTCAGTTGGCGAAAAGTGCTTTTGTGGTTTTCCAACAATTTACCAAGACGCATTTGCATGCATTTCACACAGGCGATTTTGAAGTTGGAGCTTGTGCTTGGCTCACGTGATGTCGACCGTGGCGTCCGCGGTGTTGAACCCCAGCTGGATCTCCATCTCATACAGCTCCTCGTGGGCCAGCAGACCGGCAGCTGCAATGGCTCTCAAACAAAGCAACATGGAGTCAGAGGGCTCCTGCTGGTTGCACCACCCAATCAGCTGCTCCAAAGGCAGCTTGTCCTGATTTGCAAGGAGCCCCTGCACAAATGCAACACCTGTTAAGTCAAATTGTACATGCAATTGATTACATGCAATTGA
Source organism: Trebouxia sp. TZW2008 (assembly GCA_002118135.1). NCBI lineage: Eukaryota > Viridiplantae > Chlorophyta > Trebouxiophyceae > Trebouxiales > Trebouxiaceae > Trebouxia > Trebouxia sp. TZW2008. Next base: position 10,597 of record BDIU01000591.1, read on the forward strand.
ATTCATTGATAATAACAGCCAATGATGCAACCAAGCAGCTGTGCTTGGGTTTGCATGCAATAAGCTGCAGCATGTAACAATTCAAGAATCTGAATAAAGCAAACATGATAGGGTGCAACATGTCAGCAGCACAAACTGTGTATTACACAAACCATTTTCTGTATGCAGAAGTTGTACTACATACGCATGACACAGTCCTTATGTGCATACCTTTGCCCAGGCTTGCAAGGCGCGACTGCCCTGAAATGCCATGATTTACTGATGATGGGCAAACTTGGCAATTGCTTATTGCTTGCTTTTGCAGCATGTCATATGACGAGCGAACAAAGCCACACAGTGCAAAACTTTGCAGAGGCAGTGGCTACCAATGCCAGCACTGACATGTGACATAAGTATCAGACACTTATTTGTTTGCTTTCAAACACATGCAGTAGGTGTGAGTCTTACCAGAAGCTCTGCAAATCCACGCGCCATGTCACCATGAAAGTTAGGGATTGACTGGTTGGGGAACCGCCAGCTCTGAATCCTCTTCTTGATCTTGCGCATCCGCCTCAGAAGGACTCCCCTGGTGGTGGTATTGAGAAAGGCTGCCTTGACCGTGCCAACCAGAAAGGCACGGTAACCGCAGCTACCATCGCCTGTGAACAAAACGGAAATTGTTACAACAGATGATGAGTGCTGTCAGTAATGTCAGCAGTCAGAAGGAGTTGTCACGCAAATAAATTCAGTGTCCATCTGCTAAAAGCAAAAGAAGACTTGTTGAACAGATGCAAATTGCTGACAACAGTGAGTTGTCATGCAGGCAAAGCCAGTTTCTGCCTCCTGAATGCAGCATCGGACTTGTCAGCAAAGTGGTCTGGGTTGTCAAAAACGAGCATGAGTTGTGACACCAGTACAGCAAGATGCAGACCAGCATTGCATAAGTATTTGGCAAAGACCTATGCAAATGTCATGCAAATGACAAGAGCTTGTGACAAACACTGGTAAATACGACAAAATTGCCACTGACAGTCTTGAAGTTGAAGTCACGCATGCTGTCCAACTCCATCAGGACCACACATTCTGTGACTGAAGGAAAGGTTGATAGACAGGGCAAAAAAACAACACAGCAAATCACAGGACTGATGCACAATGCTGAGCAAACACTGCAGTGCAGAAATATACCTCTGACCCTCCTCAGTGTCGTCAACTGTGAGCTGGTGATGAGGTCGGTCAACTTCTTGGTGGCAGGCGCCTTGGGGTCCCAGCCCCTCATGAGGCTGAACAGGGGCTCCTGGTCCTGGACCAAAGGAACAAAGACATCCAGCAGGCCTGCTGGAATCTGCCAGCCGTCCTTGTCCAGGGAAATCTCAGAGTTGCGCCTTGCCACATCCAGGAAGCTGGGTGCAGCAGGCTCAAGAGGGGTGATGGAGGGGGTGGGTGTGGAAGAGATGACCAGGGCAGGACTGACATGCGCATCAGTGCGGGTGGTGTCACTAGAGGCAGGGGGAGGGGGGTCAACAGTGGTAGGGGCAGGGGGCATGGGGTCAACAGTGTTAGGGGCAGAGGGGGTGGGGTTGATGTAGGTGGGGGGGGAGTTGGGGGTGACTAAAGATGCAGAAGAAGTAGGGGCACTAAAGTGGATCTGAGCTGCAGGGGATGGGCGCAGTGCGTGGTCAGGGTCAATTGTCAATTTGGCAGTTGCCTTAGCTGATGTGTTGGCTGTAGGGTTGGTAGCAGGCTGAATAGGAAGTTCAGCAGTGGTACTCTCTGAAGTTTGTGTCAGAGTCAGTGTGGCAGCCTGTGGCCGTCCAGCCTGGAGAGACTGAACTGGTGCTGTAGCTGGTGCTGTGGTAGTCAGTGTAGTCAAAGGCATGGTTGAACTTGCTGTGAGGGTCTTGCGCCTCACATGGTGGACAGTGGTACAACCATTAGCAGAGTCAATGGCCTGCAGAGCAAAAACAACACAACTCAGCATCAAGGAGACAAAACATTTTGAAAAGTATGCGGTTGTGAGCAAGTCAGTATACTTGATCTTCAGCAATTGTGCACAAACATTCAGCTTGGAGCCAACCTCCAAGCAACATACGCACAAAGACATTGCTGTAAGATACAACAAGCCCACACTGCTGGTACGGATGTCATCACAGCAATCATCAGGCATACAATCAGCAGTATGCAGGAAAGTCGCATAGTAGTGCATACCAAAGCCTCCTGAGGATGGGACTCAATGAGGACAGGGGTAGTCATGCTGTGAGCATCAGCCTTGGCCACCTGCTGGCGTTGCTTCCGCCTCAGCTTCTTCTCCCTCGCCTTGCATGCCTGCAATTATGCATGACAGATTCAGCTGCACCGTTCACAGGCAGGCAGACACAGCAAAACTGTCCAGCAACTGTTCAACAAGCCAGAGTATGCTCTCTTAGAATGCAGTGAAGGTTATGATGCAGTCACTGCAAGCAGAACACAGCAAAGACAAGGCTCTGCACAGTCTAAGCTCAGCGACTTTTGCAGTCATTGAAGACAACTGTTGTTCCGTCAGCCTTGACGCGAAGGCTGGTGTTGTTTGGTAGACGCAGCGCAGCTAAGTACCTTAGCGGTCGGTGTCGACACATCAGCAACCAACAAGTCGACTTCCGGCGCAGAGCCTGAAGCATGCTGGACACCAGTGCAGACGCCGCCGAGGGGTTTGCTGGTGATGTCAATAATGGGCTGCCCCCGGATGCTTGCAGGCAACACCTGGGTCGGCTCCGAGCTGGATGCCTCGCAGGGTGTCTGCAGGCAAACAAAGTGAGTTACAGGTGTGGCTACGTCACAACGCAACGCTCACACTCAATCAGTGGAAAGGGCATGGTTTTCGATCGGCAAGTGGCGACAAGCATCCGTCACAAAGTTGCGATGTATTCGGACCGCTTTAAGCATGCCGAAGATGACTGTGACCACGTTGCAGAGCGCGACAAGAATGTGATATGGCTGTGAGGTGACAGTGCATGCGAAATGAACATGTGCAGCTGACCTTGTCCACTGCAGTCTTGGTCAAGCCTGCAAAGGGGTCCTCCAAATCTACAATAGCCGTGGCTGGCACTGAAAACGCCGATGCAGTAGTCCGAGGGATACCGGTCCTTGCACCTCTTGACATGTTGCATCTGTGCAGCTCTAAAACTGCCTGCATTTACAAAACAGCATCAGCAACAATTGCCATGCCTCAGCACAGACAAGTCAATAGTTTATGCCTAGCACGTCAATATGACTCAACTCTGTATCAGGAACAAAAGCTTGCAGTCAGCATTCAAATATGGGACTGTGTGTCAAGCACTGATGTGGATCTGGCACGTTCAGTATCACCAGGAACGCTCACCAGAATGCACAGGATGTAGATAGCTGCAGCCAGGCAGAGGCAAACTTCAGCCAGGGAAGATGACAGGAAGAGAGCGCAGAACCAGCCCTGCCAGACGGCTCTCGGGCAAACAACAGCTTCCCAGGTAGTGCTCATGAGGAACTTGCTCTGTGTCTTCAGAGTCTGCACAGCAGCAAAGGCAATGAGCACAGCAGAGATATCGTAGTTGCTTGGTAGGACTGGCGTGCCTAGCATGACAAGATGCATGCAGCACTCACAACAAAGTACAGAGATGACAATTGCACGTCCAAACCTTGCAGAATTGGGCAAATAGTGTAAGTGCTCAAAACTTTGTTGCGCTTGTGCAGGCAAGCAAGATGCATGCTTCTGTTAAGACTGCAGGCGTTGGTCAACGGACAGGTAACTTTTATGTAGCAGACAAACGAGGTACCTGCAGGACGCCCCTCGAATACAGGACCACTAGCAAGTTGGCAAGGGCAATCCGCCAAAAAAGGGTGTCCAGGCTAGCCAAGCTTGTTGGCCACTGAGGGAGTTCAGGGGCTAAGAGGCCAGACTGCCTCAGAGTCACTGCAGCCGTCACACGAGAAAAGTCAAAGACATTTGGTTGTATCACCAGGATGGCGGGCGTATTGCCTGTCGCATCTGGGATGTGATGCAGGGTGACCTCGCAACTGATACAGAAAGAGCAGACGTCTCAAGCATAGACTGTGCACAGCATTGCAGAGCTTGTTCTGTCCGCCACAAAGTGAGCCCGTGCATACCTGAGCCAAAGCGCAAACGGGAAGGAGAGGACTGACTTCTGTCCATGTCAGTGGTCCCGTCCACACACTGCGAGAAGGCGACTGCCACGACTAACATCAGGATTGCTGGGCCCGTCCATTTCAGAACACTCGCCATGATGCTCACAGGTCGGTATGAGCCGGTGCGCACGAGTTTGCGTTGGTACGCTTTGCCGCAAAGCCTTTGCTCTCACGCCCCCTTGAAGTTGTTGCCTCTGGAGTCTGGACGTATACGGTGGTGTCCAAGGTCTCGTGGGCCGTGGGACGGTGAGGCCGTCCCGCCGTGGGACAGGGCGCCCGGGGGCCCCGCCGCCCTTGGGACCCTCTCCACGGCCCCAGTACTTTGCGCGCGCT
>BDIU01000594.1:0-38816 GCA_002118135.1 Trebouxia sp. TZW2008
TTGTGTGGTCTGAAGCCTTGCATGCAGCAGCAACCTGCAAGTGCTCTGTCCAGTTGGCCTTGGTTTTGTAAATACTACTCCCTAAACCCTAAATAATTCTAAACCCTAAACCCTACCCTACGGAGCAATCTGACTTTGATCAACACACCACTGCCAAAATTGGTTGCTAGCGCTTCCACGCTAATGCAAGCTGGGAATTCACAACATGCCATGCAACTGCACGTGCACCGCACTTCAGCAGGTCTGGAGACAAATTAACCGCGATCCGCGCGCTAAAGGCAGTTGTAGCAGCCTGTGAATGCTGTTGAGATCATGTGTGGCAGCTCTGGAACTCGACCCCCGCTCCTTGTGTCCCCAAGCGCCAAGCAGCAAGCACTGTTGCCGTGGTAATTTTACACAGACGGCTCTTCCCGCACATTTGGTGACTTCGGTGCAAAGCAAAGCCTGATCCAGCTTCACACAGGTGTGAAAAACTATCGCAATCATGAGCAGGTTCTGGCTCTTTTGCGAGCGTCTTACAGCAAGCGATGTGTAGATCTGCAATTTATGCTTAACGGCAAAAGCTTCGGCTACACTGCATCGAAGTGCTTGTTGCTTGTCAAGAACAGAGCTTTGTTCCTTTTTCTGAACCACAGACTCCTCTTCCAATGCATTCAGCGCCCAAAGCGCGCCTAGCTGGCGTGCTGTGACTGCAGCATCCCATCATGCACTCTAGATGGTGACACTTGGTGAGCTGATGAGCCTGAGCCAAAGCCATGACACAGGGCCTGGAGCAGTGGCAGATCAGGAGCACAAGCTTCTCATAGGCATCAGGTCAGCCCAAAATATTGCCACTGCACTTTCCAAGCACGCCACGTACGCCACTTCAGCATGTTGGACATGCTTTCATCATATGAGCATGTTGACATTCAAGTCTGATCCTGCATGCTGTGTCTTTCAGGACCAGCGCCTTCCTTGCTGTTTATGGCTGCACATCAACATTCACTGTATGTCATTGTCTAACTTTCAATGCTGTTACCCCGGCACAAGCAAACAAAATCCACGCCGTGTACTTGGCTTGTTGCCAATTCCACCACTTCTGCTTCCGCTGCCACTGCAAAGCTTCATGTCCAATTTGCTTTCTGTTTGTCCCAAAGGCTCACAATTGTGGCAGCATCTGTCACTGTATGTCAAACCACACGCCATTCCCCCTGATTATGTTCAGGCATGCCGACAGCATTGCATTTAAGTTTGCATAGTACAACGCCTGCTGCCAAGCAGGCGCTGAGACAGCATAGCAGCAATCACTGGTCAGGGATTTCGTGTTACAAACCTGGCTGGGGCAAATGCAAACGCAATTGAAACTTGGGTCAAGGACATGTTTGTTTGTGTTGCTGTAGGCCACTGCCTTCACTGATGGATTGCAGCCACACAAGGTTGTTACAGCATATCAATGCATCACAGCACAAATTCAGCTCAGTCTGTCCTCCCCAACAACTTGCAAATCTAATTGTCTCGCCCAAGATCGCCACAATTGCACATAGATCCCGCTCCGATGACAGGCTGTCACAGTTTGACACATCTGCATACATCGTGTGCTGCATCATGCATGACTGTTCTGCAGCCCATATTGATGCTCAACAATGTGCCACTGCATGCTTCAAGGACGTGGTTGCAGCTGCAGTCCTTCACCAGTACTTGTGTCAGTTTCACGCTGTGTCTTTGCTTCACAGATGGTTGCAAGGTTCACTTGACAATCAGCATGTCCAACTATAATAGCCAATGATGTGCCAATGCAATTGTTCAGCAGTTGGCTGCTGTATATAAAGTTTGCTCAGAGCTTGAAAGCGTGATGAAATGCTGCTGTCTCAGCATCTGCTCCAGCTGCATGTTTCTATTGTGAGCCTTGGCTCCTGCAGGTTGTAGCAATACTCGGCTGTCAATGTACCTGTCAACTGCTTCAAATCAGCAAGCCACATGCAATCAAGCTGAGGATTATCCTTGGCAATCAGCCTGACACAATGCCATGGATGCACAGCCACACAGCTTGCAAGTGAACTCAACTGGAGGGCTTGGCGCAATATCATTCTGTGCTCAGCAGTGCAGAAAATGCCATGCTGTCCACAATGACAACAGGACAGCTATATCGCATAGCACCATTGTGGCTGGCTGCAGCTTGCTTCGGCGCCTTGCAGCCATTCAGCATGCCCCTTCAGATGCTGTCAACCTTTTTCAACTTTGAAAATGTTGCAGCCATCTAGCTTTGCTTCAAGCAATGTTAGTGTACTACCTCAGCTTGAAATCAATCGATCACTGCTGCAAATGGCAATTCTTCACTGCAACATTGTATGACACACGACACTCAGCAGGAGTTCGTAAGTTGTCATGTGCAGTCGACTCTTGCAAGCAGCATATTAGCATTCTCCAGCAGCATCTAGTAGCATAAGCTCTGTGGCCCCAAGGACACCAGCGCTGCAGCAGTGGCTAGCAGCATGGCTCTTGGCACTACATGTGCTCAGCTGCAGAGACCCAGCATGATGCAGCGTATGTAGGGGCACAGTGAAAACGCAGCCTTGTTGATTTTGAGTGACAGGCATGAGCACCGGCAGCACAGCTCAGCCTGCAATTATTGGTTTTCAGCGCGTGTGGGCTCCACAGTGCCTGCTTGTGCAACAGTTTGTGTCTAGTTGCAATGCGCGTGGCAGAACAAGCTTGGTGACAGAGATGTCATGACGACTGCCTGGCATTGCTCATCAAATTTGAGTCACAGGTGATGTACTGGCTCGTATGTTTTTCCAGCCTTGAACAGGATACTTGGGTTGCAGAAAGGTTCTCGACATGCACTGTCACAAAATGCTGTTCTGTTAATTCTGTATCTGCTGCTCTTTGACAATGTTTTGCAGCAAAGTGTGCCCCAAGAGTCAGCGCATTCAAAGTTTGTGCTTGGTTGCTTTGTGTTGATGGGCTTTCATTCTTGGTCAAAGCTGTTGGCTGCCCAGATATGAAGCAAACTGCATGTGGCATAGCGTCTCTGTTAAGCATTAGATGCTGAGCTGCCAACTCTTTGTTGGCAATCTTGTGTCATGATCAGATTGCCTGCAGACTGAATGCACAAATTCACATCCTGCTTTACACGCAAGGCCTCATCCGCAGCTGCAGTTTGCTGCAACGCACTCTGCTTGCAATGCAGATTGATCTCTGCTTTAGCAGTGCAAAGGTTGTGCAGCTTTGCCTTGAGATGCTTGTTTGCCAGCAAGGCATTTGGCATTGCATATTGGTCTGAGAGCATTGCCGGCGTGTGCTGCAGTGGAGAGCTGAGCTGAGCTGGCCCTCCTCACAGCTGCTGACCTTTGGCTGGATGCCTGCATCTGGATGCCTCCACATGACCACCTTGGGCTTGCACTCAGTTGAAGAGCAGTCTCAAGCTAAGTAGATGTCTGCTCCCAAATAGGGCTCCCTGCTGTCAGGAGAGTTCATGCACTTTGCATTGTTGCTTAGATCACAATAGTTGCAAGGATGTCATACCTTTGAAGCCAGCTAGTGACTGACGTTCCTTCACCATGCACAAAATTCTGATTGAAGGGCTCACTGTCTAGGCATCATGCCGAGCATGTTCAGCACATTACATTGAGAGACCCTCTGGAAGTTTCAAATACTGTGAGTAGCTTGTAACAGGGACATGCACAATGACGCACCCTTTCAGCTTGCTGAGCTGCTGCTTTATACATTGCGCTCATGCAAAGCATTGCTGCAGTATCTTTTGCATACTAAATACACATGCGACAGCATAATCTCAGCGCTGCAGCAATGCATTGTGCCTGCTTTGGCAGAAGCAGATGCGCAGTTGAGATGATACTGTGCCCTTGCATTCCTTTCTTTGCGGACTCACTGTTTGCAGAGCTCTACTTGAACAATGCTGCATCAAGACGTGACAGCAAGGGACATGCTACGGTCATGAGCCTTGACATCATAAGTTGCAGTCACGAAGGATGTGCTTGCAAGTGCAGCATGTATGAAGGCTGCGATTCACCATGAGCCTACAGTTGCAGCCAAAACTCATTGCTGACCAAGCAGAGGCAAATTTTGCCGTCACAGTAGCTGCAAAGCAGCCCCGCCATCTCATCAGCATTTGTCTTGACTTTCAAGGCAACATTCAGTCAGGGAGAACTTCAAGTCAAGCGTGCAGCGTATGAGGCAGCTGATTGATCACATGATGCAGATCTTTTTCAAAAATTTCTTGTTTGGATTGAAGTCATGCCAAAACTAACTGCAGATTGAGGTACTGGTACTGTACCACTCAAGCAGCTGCAGATGCAATTTATGTTTGCACTGCTGTGCTACATGCACAGCATTTCCAGTTACTTGTCCTACAAGAAACACAAGCAATAGACGGTTGCTCCCTACTGCAGGCTGCAGAATGCATTTTGTGACCTCTAAAATTGACTCAAATTGCTGTCATGTTCTTGACAAAGCATGTTGTGAATATACAGTGCTATCGCTTATCTTTGTTGCTTGTTGTCAGGTAGACATCTTGGTCAGTGCATCATGGCTGTTGTAAGATTCCAAATCATCAAGCGATTACTTTAGCTGCGCTGCTAGCTTTGGCTAGTTGACTCAGCTGAGCACTGCCTTTTTGCACAACAGCTGGCGTTTTGACGTGACACTGCTACAGCTGACTGTTCTTGTGAAGCTGTACGAGCAGAAGTACAGCACGACAGACACGTCATGTATGCTTTTACAATAAACCAAACCGCATTCAGCTTGAAGTCAGAACAGCTAGACAGCAAGGCAAAAGAGTCATCAAAAGTGCATCTAGTAAATACGTCCTATGCGATGATGTCATGCTAAACGCAGATCTGGAAGCTGATGGTCCTGTTTGTATGGAGCCTTTGATCATGTCTGCAGAAGCATGTCCAGAGATGCAAGCCAAAGCAAGGCAGAACACTAAGCTTAGGCTCATGCTCCAGTGAACAGTTTTTTTGAAGCTATACGATTTGTGTTGGACTGTCGGCCAGCAGCTCAACAGAGGTACTAGGGGCAGCAGTGTGACAAAAGCTGCAGCCCAATCAACACACATCAGGGCTGCAGACTGAGCGGCAGCAATGCTGAGAGCCATTTTCTGCATATGCTGCATGTGGAAGAGCTTCCTGTCTTGCTTCATTGATTGAAAAGCATGGCCAAGTTTCTGAGCTAGGAAGCAAACAATCATTGTTGCAAATAGGGACAGTACAGCTAGAACTGACATTGCACTGAAGTGAGGCGCAGAGCTTTCTGTAAATTTAGCAATGTGACTGCTGCATGCCAGCAAACCGCCTTGGCAGATGCTACACAATAAGTGTATGCTCAGCAAATGCTTGATTGCGTGAGTCCAAGGACCACATGCGCCAGCAACAGCGAGATGTGGAGCCGTTGTTTTGCCTTTGCGATTGGAAGGCTCAGCATCAGCCGCCTGTTGACAGCAAATGAGTCAGCACCAAAATCAAATGCACTGGGCAATAGTGTGCAAAAGATAACTCACAAAACGAGGACGGTGCAAGCAAGGTGTTGCAAGAGCACAGCTTACCTGTAAAACCAAGATCAGAGTCAGCAGTAGAGGCGGCAAAATGTGTATCTGAAAGGGGACATGCCATTCTGATGACAACAAGATATAGAAGGTGGTAGAGTGATGAAACCTCTCCAACAAGTTGTTAAGACTACGGAATGTCAGCTCCAGCAGCGTTGCTAGCTTTGTGTTTCCTTCCTCAGTGCTATACGACCAGGCTGCCTGGTCAAAGACACAGCAAACCCTGAGCACAGGTCATGAAGTCTCCCTACAGGATGTTCCTTCTTCATTCTGACTGAACTTCTGAGCTGGTGGCATGGCAGTGATGCAGCATTGCATGCTGTTAACATTGACTGATTGTAGTTGATCGAACGTCTGTGATGCCTGATGCCCAAGTCAAGACCAAAAGCTAGCAAACACAGAGCATAATGTCACCTGTGATGGCTCTAAGCTGGCTTGAATGGTGACTGCATCAATGCCATATTGAGCAAACTCTGCATGTAAGCCTGTGGGTGTGCCAACAGCTTGTTGCCAGCTGAAACGCAGCGTTCTCCACAGATCAAGCCAATATGCATGAAATTGGTGCGGAATGTGCTGAGTGAGCGGCGCTGCTTCTACCTGCATGCAACAGAACCAAGGCTGAGCACCACAGAAACTCGCAGATTGGTCCCTGTGGCTTCTTGTCTGAGACTGCAAGCATGAATGGGCCAGGAGCAACTTCGTTTGTCGCAGGTATGACAAAAAACTGTTGCAGGGACGCAGTACTGTGCAAAACTCATGTGGTCAATAGCTGGCATTGTGTGTCTGATCATGCACCTTGTAGAAACATTCTCGTCGCCTCAATCAGCGCAACTAGTGTGGTACAGCTGGTCTGATGAGGCTGTGTGTCTGCTTGGACAAGCAAAGAATCAGCATCACAATTATGCATCAGCATCTTGGTATGCACCATTTGAAGCTTACGTTTGTCAGATCCAGCCCTGGTCCAATTTCTGCAAGCCGCCTGACCAGGTAGAACAGGTCTAACATGGGCATGCGGCCATTCCAGCCTACTGTTTCAACTTTCAGTGTGTTGAATCTATCAGCATCCATTTGAAGCACCAGTGCTTGCTGAATCAACCCTGTCTGGCCAAACTCCTTGGATCCCCTGTTGCTCCCATGATACATGTCCAACCAGTTCTGCAATACATAGCTCCGAGTCAGCGTTAGATTGGCATTGCATATGTGGCGTGGTAAAACATTGTCTTAGATAGCCTTGCTTGCCTGCATTGTGGCTGAAGTGCCACAAGAAACATCAGGAATGACCCAAATGACATCTTTGGCCAACCAGGGCGCGTGCTGCAAGTATCGCAAGACTGCAGTGCCAACATGCACTCCTGCTTTGGCTGCTGACAAGTCAGGGCTAGATCCTGCAGATGACAGGTTTGATACTGCGTGTGTTTTGTACAGCGCATGGCATTGCAAGGCCGTCTTGAGGCTGCTCACCATTCACAGGGGTTACAAGAACAAGCGCTTCTTTGCCATCACCACGGGGAGCATGCAGAATGCTGTGAAGTGTTGAAGCATTGCAAGCTGTGAAATGCGCTGGAATCTCCCAGCATTTCACTTGCATGGAAGTCAGCAACTTCCTGGCAAGCACTTGTGCATCTTGCTCAAGCTCACTGACTGATCTAAAAGCATCTGTGACGCCTGGAAGCATGGATGAATACCTGCAGAGCAGCATGATGGGAGGTTGTTGCTTTGTTGAGTTATCCTTTTTGTACAGGCAGTTCAAGTTGTTGACAAACCTGATCTTAGAGTGCGCAAATCCCGCCAGCAGAGCATTTTCGTCCAAATAGTTTCTTTTCACAAACACCGGTAGGACCAAATAGCTCACGATTGCTGCCAAGTACAGCAAAAAGCTGAGGATGCGCGCATGCTGGACGCAAGCACCCAGAATGCGGTGCGCAAGCTTCTTGCGAGAGGCCATAGCGAGAGTAGAGCCAAACAGTCCGATACTGCACGATCACTTGCAGTCACGAGGCAATCATCAGAAACATTGTCTCGAGTCGCTTCAGAGCAAATGGAACCATTTGTTCCCAGCGCAGCACTAGCCAGCATTGCCAATGCAGAGCATTGCCCGAGCATGGCCGATTCGAGTTTTACGGAGTCATGCAGTTGTCACGCCGCGCGTAGTTGAGCGCGCTTGCGGTGCGAACTTTGACTGCGAGGCTGGAGTGTTGCTCGCAGCGCCACAACGCTGCAGCATCGATGCACCCCGCAGGGTGCCTGCTAGACGGTAGCTTGCCAGCGACGCGGCCCTGTCACGAGAGACTCGGGACCCCATTTGCTGTGCCCCGTTCACATCTGCTGAGACATCGTCTCAAGACTTGTCACACAGCGCAGCGACGTAGTCGCCGACATCAACGTCTCAATGCACGCTGCCAAATCACATGGCACGAACCCCAAAGCAAACAAGAAAGATCACATCGCAGACCGTGGCGCACGCTGGCAGGCTCTGTGAACTCTGTGCTCGACTCTTTACAAACAGCAGACAGCGAACTCGATGTGAGCGAGTGCATTCACCAGCAAACAACCAGCGTTAATGGGAGTTGCGCACAAGAGCACAGATTGCACTTAGTCGTATTCGGGATGCGCAGGCCTTCATAGATAGTGAACTGGACGCCATAGCCGAAGCGGGAGGGCTAAACAAGAATGTGTACTCAGACAGTCGCGCAGGTCAGCAATTATGAACGCTTTTATTGCACAGTAGCTGTGCCTGAACTCGAGTCCGGTCTGTAGATATGCACAAGCAGCTAGACCCAGAAGTGGAGAAGCTGTACAATTGGCAACCATCGGTAAGCAATTGCGTGCCACTTGTGCTGCATTCCAGTCGACTTTACGCCAGAAGCAATCATGCATGCAAACATGACCTTGCTTGCGGACCACGTTGCACGGAGATTAGGATCAGCTTGCATAACCACAAAGTGTCTTTGAACAGAATGTGAGGAGGCTGTTGCCTGCTGCTGTGTGTTTTGTGTGATTAACGATGACATACATTAGCGAGCATGCAACAATAATGACAGTCTCGACAAGGATGGTTGCAAAGTAAGGAGAGCACATGCAGGAACATGCGGAAGAAGAGGACCCCAACATTCACTACCCAGAAAGGCCCGAGCGATGGTGCGCTGACTCTATTATGTATCCTGCTGCTGCACAGATGCGCGTACTGTGCTTGTTTGGTTCTTGCAAAAAATATGCATGCACTTCTGACTGTCATGGAGCTGCTGCTTACAGCTACACCCTGGAGTCACTCTTCACCAAGGCAGACATTGAGCTGCCAGACGACTTTGATGAAGAGCAGAGGCAGGTGCTCATCACAGGCCTGCAGAACAACTACGCAAAGGTAACGCAGCTCAGCACCTGCACTGCAACACATGGCAGCTGATGTCGGCATGATTGACTTATTGTTTGACAAGATCAGAGAGCAACAGTCTTGAAACTGTGTATCATGCAGAACTTAGGCAAAATTTTCAGTGTCTACAGACCGCCGTTTCACATGACCACCTAAAGTTTTGGAAGGACTGTTGCTGAATGAGCTCAGACTGACAGCAAGACTGTGTTGCATATCAGTCAATTTGTCTGACGCTACCTTGGGGCGTTGCTGCATGCCAGTCTTGCTGTAGTGTACCATTGACTGAATGCAATTTGATGCCTTTCAGGGTGTCACAATGATGAAATGCAGTTGCCTTGACTGACACAGCTCTTAGACACATCAGCAGCACATTTTGACTTTGCAGGTGAAGCCAGGAGACCTATACATCAATGTGCCTTGCACTGATCCAGGATATCTTGATGTGGTTGATCCAGAAAGAAGAGATCCAGATACTGAGGGCTATATGCCTGAATACATGGATGCCACTGGAGACCTGGTCAATTTTGCTGTTGAGGAAGGCGCTGCTGCAGTCATGGCTGGCACCATGTTTGAAACAGATGAAGACATAGAGGTGCCCATTGTGGTGGTGCCAGACTGTGAAGATGCCCAGCAGCGATTAGCAGTTGCCTTTTATGACAACCCCTCAGCCCAAATGAAGATGGTTGGCATCACAGGTAATGCACTTCATTCGTGGCCCCTGCAACGTGCTTGTTTGAATGGGAACCTGTCTAAAGGCAGCCATATATTGCCTGGAACTTTCCTTTATATTTTTAGCAGAATCTGCTCATGTCTACTGCTCGTTACCTGAGTATACTGTTATTGCACCTAAGCTGTCTGTTCTGGTCCTTGTCGCTGCAGCCTTGTTATGCTGCTACAGCCATCACATTCCCTGCAGCCAACACTGTGCATATCTTGCTTTGAGCCTGATCTTCAGCCGTTGCCTTTGATTCTCCATCTGCCAATCAGCTTTTGCAAAAGGCTTGAACACTTGCATTTTGAACTCCCCGTGCATTCAAGATCATGCAAAGCTGGACCCATTTGCACTTGCAGGGTGTGTGGGCAAGACGTGTGTGTCGTGGCTGATACGCGGCATGTTTGATGAGTTGGAGAACAGTCCTGGGCTGATCAGCACAGTGGAGTTGGCCATGGACCTGCACCTGCTGGATGAGGAGGGGGACCTCTGGAGACGCTCTGAGCCTGACTGGACCAGCAACCGGTTAGCTACTTGAAACAACCCCTGCCAGCTAAAGCTTGTTGCTCATCAGAATGTACCTTGCTTGTTGGAAGAGAATCAAAGTGATGACATATCATGCTTCTGTCAACCTTGTCGTATTGTTCATCTTCTTTCTTGAAGTGCTCCTGATTGTCATTTTGTGTTGTGTCAATGCTCACAGTGCTGTGTCACAGTGCTGGTTGAATCTCATTGTTGCCCGTCCGTCTTAACAGCACTGACTAGTCTCACAGGGCAGCACAGAACAGTGTGCAATGGCACATGGCATTTTACCAGTCAATGTGTTGAAAGCAACAATCGCTGTTGCTATCTTTGACAAACACATTATGTCATTGCAGAAATTGCAGCGCGCCGTACTGCTTGGCACCATACAGAGGCAAGTATCCTTTCCCTGAGGAGCTGCCAGATGGGCTGCATGTGCAGAAGGTGCTGGCTGGGCAGGCAGAGCGCGGCGCCCAGGCCTGCATCCTGGAAGCCTCCCCCGAGGACATCCGAGCTGGCAGGTTGGCTTTTGACTCATTTCTATAGTCGGCGTAGTATGTCTCAATGCAATGCTGGATTATGATGCTTGTGCTGAAGCGTGCCCCTGCTTCTGTTGCAACAAGTCCATCCAGGTTTTCCAGTGCAAAACTTGCATGCAGTGCAAAGTTTCATGAAGTGCAAAATCTGCATGCAGTGCAGCATTGCATGCAGTGCAAAAATTTTATGCGATGCAGCACAATGTCAGTCGGATTGTCGTGCTTTTGTGCTCTGGTGTACTGCAGGTCACACTTGGCAGTCACTTCAGCAGTAGCTGGCTGAAGTCATTTGCAGTGACGCTCTTGCTCACGACTCCAAGCATATGTACTATGCAGGCAGTCTAGCATTTCGCTGTGATTTACCCTGGGCACTTAACCTAGCTGTTGACATTCATGTCAAGTCAAACATTTTGTAGCTTCACATTGGACGTCGCACCATCACATTGGATCGTTTTGCTGCCATGCATCAAAATGCCTGGTGCATGCCATTGAGGGAAGGCCTCTGTTATCACTCTATGTGTCATCTGACCTGCGCTGCCACGCTTGACAAGACTACTGCAGTGATGAGCAACATCGACAAGATAGCTGCACCCCAGCGTTGGACAGACATGTACAAGCAGGCAAGGTCAACGTCTGCAGCTCTGCGTTGCTGATCAAGAATCCTGGGCATTTGCCAAGAACTGGGTCATGCTTGTTGCAGTGTCAGCAAGGTGGACTTCGATGTCGTGGTCTTCACCAACACGCAACCTGACGCTATCGCTGTGGAAGATAAAAAAGCTGTGAGCGAGTTTTGGGAGTTTGAAGATGAGGCTGACATGGTAGAGGCACATGCACCTATATTTGAGATGCTGACAGAACCTCAAAGGCAACGAGCTGTTGTCAATCTTGATGGTGCGTTGCTGCGCACAACATGCCTCAAGTCTTGCCCGATGTGCAACTCACAAAATATGTAACCTACGCCTTTGTGCTTCATCCCAAGACATACACATTTGCTGAAACATTGCGCCCAAAGATGCACACGCATGTCTCTGCTTCATCTTGCTTCCAAGCATCTTTAGCCAGCCATGAAAAGGCTTGTGACAGCTTTGCGCCCTGCCTATTTGGCAAGTCTGCAGCTAAAAGTGCTTAGTTGCTGATGCACCTCACAAACACTAGCAACTGATCACACAGCATTGCTTGCTGAGTAATTTTATCATTTGCTGCTCAAACATATCACTGTTGTTGCAGCAGCTGAGTGAAGAAGCAAGTCCTTTTGCACAACTTCATCTTTGATCTGATGCTACTGCAAGCTGTGAACCATTGCGTGCTGTACACCTGCAACAGAGTCAGCCAGCTGCATGACCCCTACACATTCACACCTGCCTTTGCATTGCAGATCCTGCAGCAGAAACCATAATGGAGTATGCCTCAGCAGTGCCAGCAGTCACCTACGCCATGAACAATGCAGCAGCTGACGTATTTTGCCAGAAAGCCACCATGACCATCTGGCAAAGTGATATCATCGTCAGAACGCCTTTGGGACTGATGGAGATTGAGACCACGCTGATTGGGCGCAACAATGTGTACAATGTGCTGGCAGCTGTGGCTGCAGGGCTGGCTCTCAATATACCTTTACAGGCAGGCCCTTACTTGCTGTCTTTCGAGAACAGTGTGCTACTTTGTATGTGATACCTTTGAGCAGCTGTGACTGCCTGCATTGTTTGCTAGGTGCTAGGTTGAGCTGAGACTTTGATGCTGCTCAGATACACTGTACATCTACCTATGGTCTGATTGTTTGTTGGGAGTTGATCACATTGCAAAGTGACTTTGGTTGTGCCTGTCAGGATGACATCTGAGATTCGACCTATGTCTCAGCATATCTGATGCAGTATGTTATAATGCGTAGCAGCACAATAGTGCGTAGCAGCACATGCGTAGCAGCACATGCAATTAGCAGACTCCATGTCAATGCAGGATTCCATCTTGGCTGCGCAGACACAGATGTGATCATTTTGGAGCAAGGCTGGGTTTTGCGCTGTTTCATGTGCGGCTTGAGATGAGCTTTTTGATCGGTCCTGCTGCTGCAAGACCTTCTTGCATGCCTGCAGGCAATCAAGGCAGGCATAGAAGCTGCTGAGAAGGCGCCGGTGCCAGGCGTCACTGAGTTCATTGACGTGAAACAGAATTTCCAAGTCATTGTAGATTCAGCCAACAGTCCAGAGCGCCTGATACGGCTGCTGGATGATGTCAGAGAGTGCGAGCCCAAGAAGATTTTGCTGGTTGTTGGCTGTGAGGGCGAGCTGACTGACAAGGACTACAGACGAGAAATGGGCAAAGTTGCCCACTGGAAGGTGAACAAGCCTCATACTGTTCTGTGGCTGCTGGCTTGCAACTGGTGTTCATGCTTTACCCTGCTGCTGTTGCACATTTTGTGCATCTCACTATAGCAGGAATTTGCACATGCCTTGGAGCAGCTTGCAGAGCAAAGGCTTTTGGACTGAACATGCTTTGTGCCATCTGCTTTGAACAGGGCATTTGATCAGGATGTCGTGATCACTGTAGTTCGTTCATGGTCGGATATGCTTTTGTACTATGTTGATTGTTGTGCTACAGCTGCTGCTGTACTAGCTGTCATATCTCAGCAGCAGTCCTGTCAGCTCTGTCACCAGCATTTCAAAGTCGAGTCCGGCAGTTGTTTAGCCTGCTGAGATCATTCTTCGACAGCTCAAGATGCAATGATAGGCTGGGCAATCACACAGCTTGAGATTTTCTCTCAAGTCATGCTGGCATGTCTGTTTGCAGGCAGAAGTAGTGTTCTTCACCAACCAGAACCAGCGAAGAGAAAGTCCTGCTGGTATCATCAAAGACATGCTCCAGGGTCTGCCTGATGAGATTTTGGAGTGGAACAATGACATGATAAACACGGGCTGGAAAGGCGGTTTTCTGCAAGATCCCATTCGCGTCGAGGAGCAATGCTTGATGCCAGACTATTGGGAACAGTCAAATTGGTAAGTCAAAATTCTCAAACATACCTGTTGTATGGATTCCAAGACTTCGTCTCAACAGAAGCTAGCGCAGGGTTCCAAATTGTGTTGAGGTGGACTTGGTGCAGCTTACACTGCAAGACCTTGCAGGCATCCTTCAGTGTTTCATGCTTAACTCTGTGTGGTGCAAGCGCATTTGCAGCAGGATGGCATGCTCTCCCATGTAGCTGTGATCAGCTAAGTTTCTGCACTGTAAACATGGTATATGCAACCCCCTATACAAGCAAATTTTTGGTCTGTCCTGCTGGCAGAACCTGTGCTGTTTTGAGGTGCTGAATGTCGGTCAATGGTCGCAATGCTGAACAATAACAATCGTGCTCCTGAGTGACATGCAGCACGCAGCTGCTGGCATGCATGCGAGCTGTTTCAGGGCGACATTACTTCATGCCATCAATCTTTTGCAGCACTGCGTTGTACAGACTGCATTTGCCATCATCTTGAGGCATGTCTCACAGAAAGCTCCAAAGAGCAATGATTTCAGTGCGATCTGTGCCTGTCACAGGTATAGGCGGCATGTCATAGAAGACAGATGGACAGCCATCAGGTATGCCATCAGCATGGCTCAGCAAGGTGATATAGTAGTGGTGACCGGCAAAGGCCACCGTGACTGGACTGAGGTTTCAGATGGTGCTGATGGTACTGTACTGGTAAGCGCATTCTCAAAACACAAAATGCCGACATCCTTGTGCTCTTGCTGTTGATGTCAGCTTTGCTCCAGATCCTGGTGTTTACACTTTGAGCTTGATTTGTACCTATCGTGACTTTCATGCTTGCTTGAGTGTGTGCACAACATGGTATACCTGTAGTGTCGTGTTGATACCATATGAGACAAATACAAACCTAGACAGATCTGCATGGCAGCAGTGGCCTGACAGTCCACCGTGCGCTGGATGCTGCACCCGCTACAAATGGGATACCATACCCTTGTGTCCTGCCACTATTTCATTGTACAGCTGCAAATGCATGTGTATGCACAGATTGTGCTGAAACCTGCTCTTACATACTGTTGCTTCATCTGCCCTGAGGTTTGTTTGCTGTTTGCTCAGAAGTGCAAATGACTCTCTGAGCAGAGTGCATGCTGGTCCTTATGCAGAATGCAGGTGCACAGGATAAGGTGATTGCATGAGCGCCACATGACCCACACATTTGCCACATGATTAATGATATCTGCCACATGATCAACAACATCTGCCATGTGACTAATGGCATTTACTACTGATGTTGCTCTGTTTGCTGTCAGGGGTGGCTTGATGACAGAGTAGAGTGCCGGCATGCTATCTCCTCCTTGACTCACTTTAGTAATCACCCAGACTTGGACCGTAGCGAGCTGCCATTCATGCGAGTGTCAAAGAAAGGCAGTAAAGGCAACGACAGGAGCTCGCGGTCAAGCGAGCAGTATGAAACAAAGGATGCACGAGAAGGCCGCTTCTGGGAGCTGGGCGAGTTTGTTCCTCCAGTATGAAAATGCCATGCTTCGACTCTGTGTACCCTGAAGTTACACCAGTATGTACCAGTATTGTTTTATTTGTGCATGTTCACAAATGAACCTGTTTCAGCAAAGGCACTGTCCTGTTTTGCAGCAGAACGTGCAAGTGGCAAGTATAGCTGTTTTGAAATGGCGTCAAAAGTGCACAGAATGAATCTATGTTGCTGGCTAATGTCGGCTTTGTCGTCTGCTGGTCTCGTCATGCTAAGCAGGGGAGATCTCCCAAGCTTCCTCTAAATTTTGATCTGACAGGCTTGTCAGGCCTAGGCTGGACTAAGCAGAAATGGCTGAAAGAAGTTGCACAAGCTATTTGCAAGCATGTCTCACTGAGCTTGTGATCTTGGTAGTCTGCAAAAGCTTTCGGCCTTTGTGCATTCTTGTTCCATTCTGCAAGATAGTGTGGATGCTGCTGTGGTGTGTGGATGCATGCTCCAATATGTTGTGACATCGGGCATAGCAGAGCGTACTGTACATACCAGCAGCGCAATCAGTGAATGTGCATCACATCTGTAGAGGTCTAGATATGAGCAATGAATGCTGAACTCTTGTACACGCTTGGTCACATGGGCACCTCAGACACTGACCAAGAAGCGGCGTATGTCATCAGTCAGATAGTACAACCCAACATGCACACTGCCTTCTGCGGCAGCTGACAAGGTACAAACTCCAATATGGGTTTAGGGTTCAATATGCGTAGCAGCTTGACGATTTTGCACCAGAAGCTGTTGGACACCCCAAAATTTTTGGCTAGAAGGTATGCTTGAGCCGATGCCATCACAGCATGCCAAAACAGGGTACAGGAAAAACTTGGCATGAGCCCAAGTTGTCAAGGATCAGCAGCACCAAGGTACTGCAAGTTGAGAGCAAGCTACACCTGCATGCAGTATGACGCCAACACATAGTTACAAAAGAGATAGGACCTATGCATCCACCACATTGACAACATACGTGCACGTTATTACACATACAAATGTATGTTCACTGATTGCCAAGATTGATCATACTTTACAAAGTGAGGGAGTCTGTGTGTGTGTGCACAGCGCAAAAGCTCAAACTTGCAAGCTCAAAAGCCAGTGAGGCATGTCTACAAATCAGTCAAGAGAGCTGCGCAACACGCAGTATGCATAGATGCAGGCATACATCCAACATGACGCTTGCACGTGATACTTACCGATTCCAGGCTCAAGTGAGAGTGTGGAAGATATCGCACACCTTTGTTTGACATACAAACCAGCTGAAGTTTTGATAGCCCTTTTAGACAATGGCCTGACCTTGACTTCTAGGCGAGAGCTGATTGTGCTGCCAGAGAAACAGAAAGAGATCTGCAAGCTTCTTGCGCTAGATTTGCCGCTGTATCGAATTCAAGCGAGCTGGGAGGAGATTGTTCCTTTGATAGCCACCCTGCTCAGACAACTGTTTGTTTAGAATCCTAAGTTGAGCCTGATTTACCTGCTGGCATTGGAGACGTTGAAGAGCAACCCGTCAGTAAAGCAGGAGCCAGTTCCATGTTGGGCTGTGTGGCCAAGACCGAGCAGTGAATGAGACACAGAGCAGCACGTTACTCATCAACTGCTGTCAGGCTGTGGTGCTTGATGTAGAGCATACATGAGTAAAAGTAGAAGCCACAAGAGGCAGGCTCCATTATGTTGTCTGCGGAATGCTCCTGAATTAGCTCAGAAGCACTGTTGCCTGTTGGCAAGGCTGTCTGCAGTACCTCTGTCGGTGGACTGCAGCTGTGGTGAGATGGGCACGTTGGCCTTTCCCTGGCTGGTGTATTGCTGACAGCATTGCGCTCAATGACAATGGTAAGCTGGGCAGCCTACCTCAACATCAAATTTTACACACCCCTCACGGTGTTCGAGGGTGCAAAGCATTGTCATGGTGGTCAGCAAGTCTGTTACTACTCTTTAACTAGTAGTCACAGTTGACGAAGCAGTAGTTTAGCAGCGCAACTAGCTATTTGGACTGTTCCAGTTGTTCTGCAATAGGGTAGAGCATACATATAGCGACAGCTAGTTTTAAACTGTACAAGCTGTTAGGATAATGTACACACTCACAGACACCCCATGCTTACGTGTCAAGCAGTGCAGCTAAGAGCAAGTAAGCTCCAAGCTATCACTAAATACAGGTTGCCCTTTCACCTGGGAGCCCAAGCAAAACCTGCAAGACAGCCTGGGACAGCAATTGACTGACTCCCTTTTTTGCCAAGAAGCACAGCCACATCCCTGTTGACTGCTTCAGCTGGTCTCTTCACAATAAGATTATACACGATCATATTGTTGGGATTGAGTTGGTGCATGCGGATTGATCAGACTGTTGCAGACATTGCTCATGCTGAGGCAGTGTTGATGTCAGCTGAGGCTGCCAGACCTTGCAGTGCAACAGCACAGTTGCCAAGCTGGAATGGCGTTGTTGCGCTCCCTTAGTTTGCACCTCAGCACATTGAGGCAGTCATTCAAGAGACTGCTGCTGACTCTTGTCTTGTGGTGCTGCTTGGCATGCCAGCATCTGTATTGGCATCAGCGGAGGTGTGCAGTCCACTAGGCAAAAAGTACTGCTGAGCTGCACCTACAGTCAAGCGCAAGAAAACATTTTCGGTATCTACTGGGTAGGCGAGTGTACTGTGGTAGGCTGCCACAAAGAGTCTACAGCATGCAGTACAAGGTGTACAACATTTGGTGCTGATGACCATGCATCACGTCATGATACATCGCAACAATTGGCAACATTGCATTGATCAAGACAGTGGGAGGTGAGCACAAACCATGAAAGATAGAATGCAATGCAATGTACCAAGCAGGGGCGTGTGGCGTGGTTCACCTGCTGCAGCTGCTCCCACTGCTACCATGAAAGCCCCGCTTTTGGCCCCTGAAGGCAGCAGGCAGATTGAAATATGGCACATCAGGCATGATTGCAACAGTTGCTACCCGACCTTGTTGCAGACTATTATTGTCAGGGACGTTGAGATGTGCACAAGCTTGCAGATGATAGAGGAAAAGTAGCGCAACAGCACCTGCAGCCATGCCCAGGGGTCCAGCAACTACGCCACCTGCTGCAGCCCCAGCAACTGCTGCAGCTGCTGTGGCCCCCTTGTTCTGTGCCATGTAATGCAGCAGAAACGGCAGCCTGTTTGAGTGGGAATCTGGCAAGGCTTCAGATCCCTGTCATGTCCAAAAGTGTTGTCAGAGACACAGCACAGGCTGCACGTTGTATCAAAAATGCGCAAAAGTTGTGCTTAAAGAGCTTGTAGCAGGCGCTGAACATGGATACTATTACCTGCACGTCTTGGCGCAGCAGCGTGTAATTTGGAACATACGCCCAGGCTGAAGCCAGTGGTGCTGAAGCTGACTGATAAGCTGTGATCAGCGAAAAACGTTTACCAGCTGCTGCTGGCTGCTTCCCAGCATCTTCGCTGGGCGGTGGTGGCGAGGTTGGCTCTTGGGCTTGGCGATCACAGTGCGTCTGAGCGCCTGAGGAGCTCGCAGACTGATCAGATACTGAAGCAGCTGCGGGCTGGTGTGCGCTTGCAGATGGCGAAGCTTCTTGACTGAGGCTGCGTTTATCAGATAACGGCTGACTGTCGGCTGTACTGGACGCACTGTCTAGGGCTGGAGCCGGGGAGTTGAGGATGTCCTCGAGATCGTCTAGGTGTTGAGCTTGGCCTCCTGCATATCACAAGTATGAGGCATATGTACGCCGTCTGAACGATTTGCAAACAGCATTGCCTACCGTTGCGAAATCGCGTGTTCAAGTAGTCCATATGCTACTTCCAAAGCAGCACATGCATGTGAAGCAGACTTTGCCTAGCAGAGCTCCGTGCGCCCTTTACGCAAGCGCCGGCCTGATTTGCATGCTTGTCGACGGTCAATGACTGCTCAACCTGTTTCTGTGCAGGGGCAATTGCCCGGGGTTCGCTGGTCAGCCAACTTGCCAAACAAGCAAGCCTGCATCTCTGTCGAAGTCGTGTTGGAAGCTGATCAGCTCATAACAATCAGCCAGGAGGTGATGTCCATGGGGGTTAATCTAGGGTTTAGGGTAGGGGATTAATATTGCCATGCAGGACAGCACGCTACCAATATGTTCAGAACAAGACGCACAACACCTATTTCTCCTTGAGCACAGAGATTGGGCTGCTACTTTGCAAGTTGCAAAGTAGAACGCTTTCATTTTGTTATCATGCTTGCTGCTATTTAGAGGATGCTAGGAAGTTCACAGGCTGACTCAGAGCACATAGTTTGAACAGCAATCCGTTGCCAGTACAGCAGGTAACAAGATTCGAGTCCTGACAGAGAACTGCTTTAACAAAGCGAATTTCTCCTATATGGGAATATGATGTAACAAACAGCCCAAGCATATCCTCAGTGAGCTTTCTAGGCTGTACAGTTACGCACATCATGACATGCCCACAGCAAGCCCCTGGCATTGCACGATACTGTACCCAAGGGAAAGTCTGCTGCTTCCTTCATACTAAAGCAGTCCAAAAGGACCGAGTTGTGATCTCAAATGGATAGCCTGCATAAGTGACGAAACGCAGATATATAAGATGTAATCAGCTGTGCCTATGCAAGTACTGATGTCCCTCATGCACAACCCCTTGTAACCTGGTAAAATCAAACATACGCCTAAGACATTTGCGACCCCACAGTGTGCATAACTGAAACGTAGAATTGAAACGTACCAGAGAAGGAAAGTTAGCTGACACAAAGACAAATAGGCAGCTTGGCAGCAAAGTGAGCAAGCTGAATCTTGACGACATCCTGCAACAGTTCAGACTAGCAAAAAGGGACATCTCTGAACAATAGATTCATTCTCTATATCCTTTGTCAGTGGCAACGCAGGGATCTGCTGTACTCAGCAATGAAAATATGTGCAGAATCGGGTGGCAAAAATGGCAAAACTGCCGGCTGCAGAATCACTGGCTCAACCTGCAAAACAAATTCCAATCAACTGCTCCTGTGCCATATAAAATGCTTCATGGCATGGCCTCAGGGCTTCTCATGTTCTCATGCCCAGCCAAATCTGTCGGCAATGCAACTACAAGTAGTACAGCTAGCAGAAGCTGACCAACACAGCTTGCAGCAGCTATGCAGCACAGCTAGTAGCTGCTCAGTAGTACAGCTGGGAGCAGCTTAGTAGTACAGCTTCTTGTCACTGCCAAAGCTAGATGACATTCTGGGCTTGGTGCTTTGAGCAGCCTTGGCAGCAAGTGCAGCAACTTCTTCTTCACTTTGCCGGCAGCTGCCAGTTTGCATGCTGAGAGGGATCTGAAGCAGGCTGGTGTTCAGTTCTGCCAAATTTGGTGGCATGTCCTTCATCACCCAAGGATGGCGCAGTATCTGCTGAACTGTGATGCGTGTGTCTGGGTTTACTTCTAAGAGTCTGCTCAGCAGGTCTTTGCATTCTGGAGTCAGGCCCTGCATGCAAACATCAGCATGTTGTGATGATGCTGGTTTGACACATGAGATGCCATTGAGCTCGCAACACAATGGCCAGCAAAAAGTGTATATGTAAATACCTGCAATTCAAAAATGTCCCTGATAACATAGCATTGCACTGAACATCACCCTGCTGTTTTTGACACCATCAAAGTGAGTAAGGATGAACACTGCAAACCCAAGCCCCAGCTTGACATTGTGACATTGACAACAGTGACTAGAGTCACGTCAACAGACACAAAGGGACCTGGCTTGTTGTCGCACTGCCAATTGCAGATAAGCAATATTTGTTTACTTTGCTTTTTGCCATTTTGCACCAGGCATCATGATAATGTCAGGCATGCTTAGGCGGCCACTTTATGACGCTTACGACTGATTGCACAAGAGAGTGTCTTGCCAGAACCATTATTTCAAGTCAAAAATAGGCTGTAAATCTGCACAGGCTGTGCGAGTCATGCGTAAGAAAGCAGGTTTACCGTAGGTTGCTGGTAATCTGCCTTTAAAATCCTGGGCAGCATCTTTTGCAGGACTGCCTGGACTTCCAAACCTTCATCTTCTTTGCGGCGGAAGGGGAAGCAGCCCGTGAGCATGCAGTACAGCAGGATGCCGCAGGACCAGATGTCCGCCATCTTGCCGGCATACTTGTTGTACAGCAGCACCTCTGGAGCTACATACTCAGGAGTCCCTGTGCACATGACATCGGAGTTGGCACATGCAAACAAACAGCTCCTGACAAGTCTTTGCAACACTGAGAATGGACACTTCACAAGATCAGACGACTGCCACCTTCCCTCTGTATTTGTTGTAAAGCAGCGCCTATCAGAGTCTAGAGCCATACTCAGATTCCTGTGTGCACGACCATGGACTCAGCAAGTGTACAGCAAGTCTAAGGCGACCTGCATGGCGGTGAATCACATGATGTCCTAGATCGGTACAGAACAACAACATGCTCTTCGCGAAGCCGATACAGAACTGCATGTCCTGAAAAGTGATGTGAAAGGTTGATATGGCACTCCAGGCTCGTGCATATGGCTCTGCATACACTGCTTACCGCACATGGTCTTGCTGATGGAGGCACACAGCTCATCTTTACTGTACCCAAAGTCACATAGCTTCAGCTGTGGTTGCTCTGATGAGTCCATCAGCAGTGTGTTCTCTAGCTTGATGTCCCGGTTGGCGATGCCCATCTGCATCAGACAGCTGACAGTTTGAACCAGAAGATAGGCCATGCCATTCTTTCACTGCCTGATGCATTTAAAACTGTAAGCAGACATGTTAGCTTTGAATCATGATATGGCATGACAGCCCTAGGAATGCTCAGTCGTATTTCAACACTGAGCAAGCATGAGCATGCTGTGAAATGCAGTGAGCGACAGCTTGGGCCAGGCGCCATGACTTGACGTCAAGGCCCGTGGTGACTGTGGCCAGAGTTCAACAAAGGACTTTTGTTTACAGTGCCTGCAAGCGCTACTTGCCTGATGACAGTAATCCACCGCAATAATGAGCTGTTGAAAGAGCCACCGAGCTTCATCCTCCATCAATGCACGGTCATATGCAGTGTTGTGCCGTTCGATGTAGTCTACCAAATCCCCACCAGGTGCAAACTCACTGACTATGCCCAGATACTGCGGTGTCAGGAAGACCTCATGCAGCTGCACAATGTTGGGATGCATGCAGCATAGTCGCTGGTTGAGGATCTCCTTCCCAGCTGCTTTGATACTGCAGTGGTCAAACAACATTTAGCATGTTGCAATGTGAAGTTGACAGTTACAGACGCCATATCCAGCAGAATCGGGTGGGAACAAAGATACGCAGGACATGTAAGCCCCAACGCTGAGCACTGTCTGCTGAAGCCAACTTCACAGACCATGCTGATAGCCATTTTGGTGTGAAGGCAGTTGAACACATGACAGCAAGACCTGAAGGCACTCACGTTGTGCTGCCTCGGTCGATAAACTTGATGGCAACTTGTTGCTTTGTAACAGTGTCTTCCGCGAGCACCACGAAGCCAGACGCGCCTACACCAATGTCTGCAACCTTGTCGTATTTCTGGTGTTCCAAAAGGGGGTTCGGCACAATTTCCGGGGCAAGGACCGTTGTCGGCGTTGCTTGATCAATTGCAACCACGCTGCGCAACGACAGCATGATGGCTTTAGCCTTGAGGTGCGTGCACAGCCAACGAAAGCCTTACGCATACACGAAACCGAGATTATGACATCACAGGCTCAGCGGCCTCACCTAGGACTGCCAAGGACGCTCCTGATTTTCACAAGACCAGGTTTAGAGGGGATACGAGGTTGACTCGGTCGCTCTACCTTGCTATCCGGGTTTGCCGCAGGTACGCTATCTGCTTGCAACGGTCCACGCGAGTCTAAGTCACTGCTACTTGTTCTGACACTTGTGCTGCGTCCGCAGCATGCAAGAGGCATTTTGAGGGCCAAGCGGCAGGCTCTCAGCAGCGAAGCGCTGCTGGTGCTTGCAGCACGCTCGCACGCGTCACTGCAGCGACGCGACGATGTGCATGCTCAAAATTGGTTCCGCGGCAGACGAGCTAGCTTGACATGACTAAGGCTTGTGAATGCGCGCAGTCTTCCTCTTCCTCTTCGCTTGCCTGCTTGCAGACAGGCTTGCAGATCTGCTTTCACCGACTTTGCTCTCTCGTATCCTCGCTCACGACTGTTGCGCAGTGGCAGAGTGGATTGGGCTGCGCCGGGAAAGAAGTCACTTCGACTTACAGCAGTTCAATTTAAGCAGGTCGATACCCCGCAACCGACGGCAAGCAAGTTGCAACTTCACAATACTGCCCATCGGCGGGACTGTTGGCATTGCCCGGCCCTGCTCACGCCATTCAGCTGGTAATGACGACAAAACAGTCGGTCAGCCGAACGATCTTGATACCTGTAGACGACACCGACGTACGTCACCTGGAGGCTGCTGATCAGGTTACGGAAACACGATCACGAGACGGTGCCTGCGCGATCTGCAGGGCTCTGAGCAAGCGCTTGACTGGGTCCTGGCAAACTTGTTGCGAGACGGTACATCTGTTTGCTATTATTTTCACCGTTTGACCGGGGTTGCGAGACAGGCACTCACAGCGATGCTGCTGCCAGGGGACGCAGTGCACTTTTTCCATGTGGTGCCTCACCCACAGGCACAGCTGCTGACAGGCGGTGTTGGTCTTGCTGATGCTGGCGAGTTCATGGTGGCACCACCAGACCCCAAGGATGATAAGAAACAGGTATGTAGCAGAAAGCTCAAACACATTTTGCTTCAGATTTGCTGGCGCACTGCATGTTGAGCTTTGGCAAAGTGTGAGTCTGCCAATGCCCTTGTATGCACAATGATATGCTAGGAGCTGTTCAGACCTTTTCAATTGGCAAGCAAATCCTGCTGTAACCGAAGCAGCTTCATACAAGTCATAGCAGGAGCCATCAACTTCAGCAAAATAGCACGATATGGATAGTGCGGTGCAGTATTGTGTGTGCGCAGGTCAGCAAAGCAGAAGGCTTCATTGAGCGCAGATTTGCAAACAAACTGCAACAAGCTAAAATCCCTTATGAGGTGGAGATTACGCATTTCAATACAGACAAGGACTCAATTGGCGAGCTCATCTGTGTAAGGGCAGTATTGTTACAAACCCCAGCTGTTGTAATGGCTAAGCATAATCAGACCAGCATCAAGGAGTTCTTCATGGGTAGTGTGAGCAAGTATTGCACACACCACTGCAAGCAGCCAGTGATTGTTCTACACTGAGATGGCATCAATCAGGCGGCAATGCTACACTGCGATGTGGTCCACTCCCCATCTGCCCTGCTGCAAGACTGTGAGTCCGACCCAACGCAGCAATGCCAATCAATCAGCAGATGGAGGGCTGTACGGGAAGCTTTGACAGCAGCAGCCTGTAACTGCATAGTATTACAGCAAACTGCGTTGCAGCATCAGCAGCAGGCCACTTGCATGGCGTCATGTGCACAGCATAGGGTCATTCAAGCTGTGCATAAGCACATGCAAAGAGCTCTCAGCTACACAAACAAGCATTGAAGATTTCTCAGACAGTTCAGTACTGCTTTGTCTGTAGGATCAAGAGCAAGCTTTCCAGGTTGGCAGATGCCTGAATCCGTGCTGATTTACATTGCTTAATCCAGGCTCCATGCTGTCATGCCCGAGCGATCATTGATTGTTGTACACTGAATGACGTCAAGCAAGCATGGTCTGCCTGTATCATAAGGGCTATTTGTGGAAAGGCCAGGGGCTTATGCAGCCATAATGAGGGGCACACAGCAACGTAGAACTTGTGTAATGCAGCTCTCAGACCATTTGAAACTACTGCAACAGCTCTGACAGACTGTTGCAACAGCGACAGGCTTGCAAGTTTGATGACCAAGCAGGGTGCGAGTCAAAACAGGTCAGCTGCCCATGCAAGGGTGATTATCTGCACATCCTCCAGGCCAATGTTATGACGTGAGGCCTTGTGCATGTGGGTGGATTTTACGGAATAATGCCTTCGATGATCCCTTGTATGAGGTCTTGATACAGCTCTTGATTAGGCAAGCTGCTTCAAAAGCAAGTCTGCTTTTAGTTTTTGAATGTCGTGGCCTGCCCGAGTGGGCAGAATGGACAATTTAGTCATGGGCAACGGGTTCAAGCCTGCGACAAGTGATCATGTCTGGCCTGACCTCAACGAGCCTGACGTTGTTCGAGGGCAGCAGCCGTGCAGATAGACAGACTGACTTCTTCTTTTGGCAGCGCTTGGTGCTCCGATGGGCGCTTGCTTCTCGCTTGGGCGATCCAGGGGATCAGACAGCTTAAGCAGACGACCCCGAAGTTTGCAATCCAACGACGATAGAGCAAGCAGCTTTGCCGAAGACGTCAAACACACGTCGCCCAATGTCATCGTTGGCACCTGTTACTTGAATGCTGGCTACAGCAAAGACAGTGGCGACAGCTTAGACTCGACTTCGGCTCGTTCAAATGGATTGCCAAGCACGAGGTACGAAGCGTACAAAACGCTGCATAGGCAAAAGCTTGTGCATAGTATTTTGTCACACTGCAATCGATTTCCAGTCGTTGCACTTGATTTACGACGCAGAGCTTGTCGTGCAGCGCTGCACCGTTTCGCATGGCGCTGCAATCTTTGTCAGGCTGAACAAGTCTCTGTTGACACTCAGAGCTGCTTCGACATGTCTTCTGCCCTGCAGTACCTCTGACTACAGCAATGTCAGTACAGCCACCCCCACCAGCGTGCTGCCAAGGGGCTCCAGACGAAATCATGCTTGGGAACATGCATACTATTTGAAAGTGCGTGATCTCCGCGAGGGCTCCTCTGGCTCTGTGCACTTGGCAGTGGATCTGCGCTATGGCAGCCGCGTTGCCATCAAATTCATTCCCAGAGGATCTGGCAGGTGGGCATGCATGCCCGACCCTGCTGCATGCAAAAGCAAAGGTGCATGCATGCGTGCCTGCTTTGAATGATATGCAACAAGTCTACAGGCAAATTGTGCAGAATCATTTGTACTGCAGTCTGCCTTGCATTGCACACTGTGCATTCGGTATATGGCAGTTTTGATATGTTGTGTCTTTTGCGCTTTACATGCGTGCAGCTCACCTGTAAATCTTACTGTGTTTGCCAAACCAGACTGCATCTTGCATACTTGACATATGAATGACTTGCAGTGGCCGGTGTCATGTATTCTTACATTTACTGTGCTTTTGCAGTGTGCAAGTAGTGGCGCGGGAGGTGTTGAATCAACGCCTTTGCTTTCACCACCCACACATCATACAGTTTAGAGAAGTCTTTCTGACGGGCGACCATTTTGCCATTGTGAGCGAGTATGCTGAGGGTGGAGATCTGGCTGATTACATTGATCGCCACCAAGCTGTGTACCAGCATGCACGCATGACAGAAACAAATGCAGCCTGGCTGTTTCATCAGCTGGTCACAGGTGTCAACTTCTGCCATCAGGTAAAAATCGATCATCCAATTGTTACTCAAGCTGCAAAGCATTTAAGGCAGTGAGGTTTTCATGCAATGTGGTGTCTGCTCATGGCGTGAATGTCAAGTGGCAACAGACATTTACAGTCTTGCTGCATGATGAGCACAAGGTGTGCTGCTTGTTTAAAAGATGTTAAATTTGTGCCTGGTGCAGATTGGCATTGCCAACAGAGACATTAAACTAGAGAACACACTTTTGATGGATGAGTCAGAGCGTCCTCTACTGAAGCTATGTGATTTTGGATACAGTAAAGATGAGTACCAAGGTTCTGCTTGCAAGACACTCTGTGGTAAGACAAGCAACCTTGCTTCTTTGCAGTTGTGTGCACAAGCCTGTCATCGGTGAACGTCATCCTATCATTTCACAGTGCTTCCCAAACACAGGGACTGCATACAGCAAGCAACAATTGAGATTTTGCAGCTTCGGCTTGCCAGGCACTGTGACATGTATCGCTAGCAGCTTTTGGCACACCTTCAATCAAGCATGGCTAGTCATCGTGACATGGCACAGCTTGTGCACCATTCTGCGCATGGCTGTGACCATTGAAATGCAAGGCATCTTGACAGCTTGCTGCGTTCTATGCAAATGCTGGCACACAGCATGAAACTTTAGTAAGCTGCGCTCATCTGCCAAGCTTGCACATAGGATGTTCATTTTGTAATCTGAGCTGTATAGCCTCATTTGCCAAGCTTGTGCACTGCTGCAGGCACGCCTGAATATGTTGCGCCTGAGGTGCTTGCAAACGAGAGCTACGATGGCAAGCCAGCAGATGTATGGTCATGTGGAGTTGTGCTGTACACAATTTTGACTGGTGTGTTTCCATTCCGGGATCCACAGGAAGCTGGGCTGAACCCAATAGTGCTCATGCAGCGCCTGTTTCCCAGAATACTGAATGGCGACTTTGACATGCCAGCTTACATTTCTCCAGAATGTCAAGATTTGCTGCAAGCCATGTTGACTGTTGACCCACTGCAGCGCATTCCTGCTGCACAAATTCTGCAGCATCCTTGGATGAAGAAGTTTGACACAGCTAAAGAGTTAGCGCAGTTGCAGAAAGCAGCAATAAAACCTTTGGCAAAAGGCTGGAGCATGCAAACCGACCAGGAGATATTGCAGCTGAGTAAAGAAGCCACAAAAGGTTCTCCGAAACCAATATCTGAGGAGAATGCGCTGCCGTTCTAATAGCCTGCAGATAGACAGAAGCTAGACAGCAAACAAAATGAGGGTGCACAGTCATCATATGTTTGCAGTCAGCCTTTCATGGTCCACAGCACTGTCCTAGCAGAATATGTTCTTGGCTTGTTTGCTGTTGTAATGGGGCAGCCAATTGCTGGCTATCTTCTTTTTTGGGGTCATACACCTGATGTTGGCTTGTGGACATCAAGTTCTGCTCTCACCTGCTTGACTGGGTGATCATTTCTGGTGCTGTTCTTCATACAACTGTGTGGTTGTGTCAAAGCCTGGCAGAGCTTGCGTGTACTGACGCATTGCTGCTGCTTTGTCAATTTGCTGATTCCCTGAGTGTTGTGCGTTTGTGTACTATTGGCATGTGGCATCGATGGGTCTGGTGCGCATGCAACATCACGGTGGTGGTTTAACCAAACTGAATGGGTTTTTTCAGCTTTCCTTTGAATTGTCTAGTCGTTTTTTAGTTGCTGATCATTAGCTTGGGCCTCATACTCGGTGTGGGTTTGCGCCCAGAGGCTTACATGACTATGAAGATAATGTCCGTTCTTTGGTGTATACAGAGCGTTTGGGACGTCAACAACTACCTCAAGGGTTCATTGAGAGGTGGGCAGGGTTATGCAGGCTGAGCTGTTATCACAAGTCTTGACTGACACTAATACGTTTGACAGATGAGTCTGGACACATTCATCTTGCGTTTGCGTATTATACCTCTTGACATCGCCCTGAACATGACGTTTACGAGAATCGTGCTTGTAGCACTTTAGATCAACATCGCTGATTTTATCTTTGCAAGCAGCGTGAACCTTTGCATATGATGTGTACCGGTATGCACATTGGTCACGAGCTGCAAGCTGTTCATCATCATGTTTACATGTCAGATCACAGGCGTGTACAATCAAAGCGAATGCCAAGAGTACAATATCTGTACTCAATCGCCACTCATATGGTGCACACAGAAGATGCTCCGGAAAAATGCTGATCATAGTCATTATCACTGAATTGATTGTAGACAATCACTATCACACAGCTTTTGTCACACGACACCCTGCTTTGCGCACAAATGCTGAGCTATGAGTACTGTACACATGAGATAGCAAGTACCACGCATTGCTGTCACCTATTCGCAAACATCAGTATTGACTGCGAGGCCCTTGACACTGAAAAGCCGTCGACTGTACCAATTTAGCTATTGATTGACCCCTTCCAACTAAATTGCATACACTGGCAATACTGGTGCAGTACCAGAGCAAAAACAAGGTGCCTGCAAGGCCTAAGGTCAGAAACAGGTCAGACTTACACAAGGAGCAGCAAGCTTCCAACAGGATAACACACTGTGCTCAACAGCATCACTTGGACAACACTGCTGATACAAAAGTTATCGACAGGTCAGCTATGTTCTCGACATGTGAATGCAAACTGATACAACCGCTGATACGCAGTTGCATCAGCCCCTTGTCGCCTTGCCACTGCTTCTGCCATCTCTTGTTGCGTGAAGTCCAGTGCATTTGTGAGACTCTGACCGTCTTTCTGACGCTGTGCAAATTCCATGTCTGAGCTTGATAGGCCCATGCCATGCAGTATCCCATTGCTTGGTGAGATGCTCTGAGGCAGCCCTGACACATTTGTAGGCACAGGGGATTGCTGAGTCACAGCTGAGGCATCTTGCACCATCTCATCAAGTTTGCTAGTGGCTGTCATGAGAACAGCATGACACGCCAAACGATCATGCCTGTCTAGAACAGTTTGCATTCGTGCTAGTGTTGCAGCATGACTCTGTAGCTGTGCTTGAAGACTTGCCAATGTAGGCGCTGACTCTGGCAGCACTGCATTGCAAGGCAAGCTCTTAGACACAAGGCTCTGTGTCAGCTAAAAGCTACGCAACAGATCTTAGCTGTTTTGCAATTACCTGCTGCAGTAGGTTTTGCCTCAACAGCCTGACAAACTTCTGTTGCAGGAGCCTGGGCATGCAGAACCTGCTGAGCCACAGCTGCTTGCACTGTGAATGACAGATCTGGTGTGTCCTCCAGCTTGTCATTGATCTCCTGAAATGTCCTTTTTTTGGTGTTGAGTCTTGCGTTGAGGATTTTGGCTTCTTCCTTGAAGTGCGTGCGTACAGTTTCGGCCACGTGCGGGCATTTCGCTAGATGCCGTATGCAATCTCGCGCTTGCCACAAGCAAGTCCTGTTGTCTTTCATTGTCACGTCCTGGGCGTGACAATACTTGCATATTGCAGCATGCAAAGTGGAGTTGACTTTTTCTGCTGACTTCACAAAGTAAGTCTGGTGATCCTTCGCAAAAGCGGCCTCTGGCCCGACAGCTGCAACGATGGCCGCTTGCGTCTCGGTCATCAGGGAGTGAGCACGCTTCGCCTCGAAATTTTGATCTTGGCAGTTGTACTGTGTTCGACTCAGCGAGACCGCACGTCTTCCTCTTCTGACGGTTCACTCATGAGCAGCCATCAGCAGCATCTGATCATGCAGCACAAACCTTGCGAAAAGATACTTGGTGCTGACCAATCGTTCAGACCAGCTTTCTCAAGGGGGGTGCCTGTACTGCTATCAAAATCCTGCTTGTCACACCATTTGACAATATGCTGCACATTCTGCAATGTACAGCATCACAGGGTCTTGCAGGTATGGCGCTCTGACTGCTGTGTCTCAAAGCTGTTGCTCAGACAGTTGCAGCCAAGCACTGGCTTGAGGGGGAGCAAAGAGCTTGCTTCAAATGCTGCATGGGTAGACATGCAAAGGGACATCATTGTCTAATCTTGAGTCACAAATGGCATTAACTGGTTTAGCCGAGCAATGCGAGCTGCACCGCGGAACATGTTGCACGAAGGCATGCCGGTCTGCATGCCGTGCGCGGGCTAGCTTGCCTCTCCGGGCGTAAGCAAACCACACCTCACTGCTCGTACCCCATGCGTGTGATGCACCATGCACGGCAATGCTTTGCTTCGTGACGGTTGCTGAAGCCTTCCCAGTTGACAGCGGCTTAGCTCCAAGGAGATCGAATAAAAGCAGACCCCTGCGCCCCTGCAACGGCGTACTGTAGCTTCGATCAGTAATTCTGTCCAGGTATGCACAGCCTGCAGTACAGACGTCCGATGCAGTATCTGGAGGTTACAGAAAGCACAGCCGCTGTTCAAACTTCACAACTCATCGTGTGCGTTTTGTTGCACGCAGACATCTATACTGATGCTCTGTGGTGCACCGACAGCTGCCTGAGGGCACAATAACTACAGTACCATAGTGTGCTTTGGATGCACACAACTGTCAGCCATTTGCCATCTCAGCACAAGCGTCATCGCAGAAGAGCTCTGAAAAGTATACAAGATGTCAGTACTCATGCAGAAAAGCAGCAAGTCATAGAAGACTACTTGTACCTCAAGATCAGCCCAGCACTTTCAGCAGCAGAAAATGCAGAAGTCTTGCAGCGCAAGTCAAACAAGTTAGCTCGACAGTTGGACCCTATCGAGGCAGAACAAATGCTGGCCTGCTCTGCTTATTACATCAAACATATGAAAGGCTTGACCAGACAAAAGACGCTGGTCGTCTCTGGAAACACTGCAGCCAAAGTGGCGCGACAAACAGAGCAAGCTGATGAGCTGTCTGATGCCATTGGTATCGTTGCTAACCACATGCAGAAAGATTTCCAGCCTGAACAAGGGCCACAAGCACGGCTCAGAACTCTAGCTGGAGCCCGCAATGATGTTGAGGCTGCATTTGCTTTCCCAAAACGAGCCGGTTGGGACAGTGCGCTAGACTCTTTCATGCATTCAAAGGCCAGCCAAACGCCAGTATATGGCCCTGGTCATTCTATGCTGATGGCACAGCAGCTCAACAATGCCGATAAGGCTAATGCGGAGCTGCTTGCTGATCAGTACTTTTACAATAAAGTGGTTGGTACTTGGAGCATTACAGCCAATCAGGGTCATATTGAAAATGAGTTGCAGGCGCTTTTGCCACAATTGGGGAAAGAGGGGTTGCGGCAGTGTGTACAGGGGCGTGCCCAATTTTATATTCGCCATATGTGTGACATCTGTGACATCAAGTTGGGACAGCAGCAGTGGGATTGGCAAAGCAAATGCTCTGATAGTAGCCACAGCAGCAATGACCAATGGAGGCTGGTCATGCACAGTGCCCAATCTCAGCATTTTGCAACTGTGTTGGATAGAGAGCTCTGACAAACCTATTGCTTGTGCACCATTGCAGTGTGTTTCGGCAAGCTCACCGCAATAGATGAACCTCATTTGATGTCTTCTGAAGCTCAGTCCGTAAGGGTCATGACACTAAATTGGTTCAGCAGGCCAATTACGTTGAAAACGCCCTATTCAGGCGACTAGCTGGACTAAGTTTGGTTGCATGTGTTGAGCACTGATCATGACTGAGTCATAGAGTACGCAGAGAGTACGTACTCATCAGACATTTGATACATTTTAGCAGCTTCTTTTTGTGCCAGCAGCCGTTTTAGATTACTTTTATACAGTTGAGGTACTGGTGCAGACTGCTGTAGAGGCGATCAGCGTGGTTGGAACTAGAACGCAAGCTGATTGGCTGATCACTCTCATGAACGCTGCGTTGGGTCGTTTTACGCTTAACGTCAGCAGCAGTCTTCATGGAATGGGTTGAACTTGCCACAAGCTTACAATCATTGTACTGGTCTATAAGCAATTTATCGATGCAACAAGCCGCAGGGCTGTCCAGCTGCAAGACAGCAGAACATAAACACAATTGCGTACATGCCAAAACTTGAAGCTGCTCCCACAATCATTTATGACATGAGACATTCAGGCACCTTCTGTTCAAACATGTGCAGCATGCATTGCTAGCTCAGCCTCGCTGTTGACAAAACTGACTGACTTTCCAAAATTGCTGTGACAACTGGTACTTCAAAGCAAAAAGACAACTACAGAATCTACATTCTACTCAGCAAATTCTCTACTGCCTGATTGGCATCTGTTGTACACTCTAGCTCAGCCAGTATAACCTCATCACTCAAGTATGGCACCACAGCCTTCACATTGCGAAGCACCTCCCTTTGACTCTCGCTGTCCTGCTGCCGCCGTTGACTGCTATGACTCACCCTCTGCTCGCTTCCTGACAGCCGCCGCAGCCAGTGCCACCTGTGCGCACTTCCCCTTCGTCTGTCGCCTGCCATCGCTGTTTGTCTTGTGCCAATCTGTTGCCGTGTCCCAAAGTCAAGCACGCCAGATTGTTGCAATGCTGGCGACAAGGAGTCTTGCTGTTGATACTGATGATCTGAGAGCTGATCATGACTATCATGAGCAGGCGCCCTAGGCAAAAGATCACTCTGGCTGCTGCTTTGTTGTCCAGTGGCGTGACTGCCGCCAGCCTGGAACAGTTGTGGGTCCACAGCTGATTCCTGTGTGACATGGAAGGCCGATGTGGGTGGCAATTGTGGTCCAGGGTCGCTGAGTGAGGCTGAGGCCTGGTCCAGGTAGGTGTAAGGGGCTGGACGCCACAAGCCTCTCAACCAACCAGTCAATCTCCATTGCCTTCCCTGCCCAAAGCCTGCAGCAAACAAAATTTTCAGCGCTGCCTGCCCATGCTGTGTTGCTTTACGCTGGCAGTGCCTCTGAAATATGAACAGGAATCTGATATTTTTCCTGCACTGTTTTGACAAGCTGTGTTTTTGCGTGTCAGGGGCGGCAAATTGCGCCACCATTCAGCAGCTGTACTTACAAGTGGAGGCAAGGCACAGCTGCAGGTGCATGCTTCAAGAGTATTCAGCAGACGCTTGCTTGCATTGTCTAAATGCCTGGGTGCACCTGTGCTGCTGTGATAAAAGTGACAAAGTGCAAGCAGCTGTTCAAGCAGCTGATGAGTCACGCCTATGGCTTGCAATTGCGTTTCAAAACGACCGTTCAATCTGATCCATCACAGCAGTTCACAAACGTACACTGAGCAGGTGTTGCGCTGAGCCAAGGCTATACGTCAAGACACACAAATGAGCAGCAGATTTGCATATGCACCTGTATGCCGTTGCCTCTTGACAAACAGGGGCGTCCGACAGATTGGGCATGTAAAGTTGTCTGTACCGCTCTGTTGCAGCCAATCCCTTAAGCAGCCCAGGTGATAAATGTGCCCACATGGCAGCACCTTGGCAGCCTGCATAAATTTATGGAACACTGCTTCCATGTGCGCAGGATTACCAATGGTATGTTGTTCTCAAGTCAAGGACATCATGATAACACTAGTTAGTACATGTTCCAGCAAGAGTGCTAGGTGTGCGTGGCACTGGTCTTGTGTCGCCAGGCTGGCTTGTTCTGAGCATCACGGAATGGACGTATAATGCTCACCTGACAAAAATGAGACAAAAGAACATTGCCACCAATCTCAGCTTTGACTGATAAAAGTTGAGCGAATGCTTATTTCACAACAGGACAATCAATGTGACCTGCCTGATTAGTCAAACCTGTTTTGGTGCCTTTACGGTGAGAAACTTACATGGCAAACCGCGCAGGAATTCACCTGCACACTGGCTGGTGTTTTTGCCAACTGCTACTATTTTTTGTGTGCATGAGCAGGCAATGCAGCAAAGATGATGCTCTGCAAGCTTGAAGTTGCATGTCAGCTGTTGCCGACAGCTGCAAGCAATGCAGGGTGCTGACCCGCCTGAACTGCCCACCATTGCTCTCTGATGCATCTTGTCTGGCTACACTGGTGCCAGTGACTGGACTCTGACAAGGTGCAACAGACAGCAATGACAAGGAGATCTGACAAACCGGCTCCAGGCATCATGTGCGATTGATTGACACCAAATCGACTCACATGATAAATGGACAAATCACATATTGTCTCGACCCTCATGCCAGAAACAGATGCAATGCAGCTTTATGTCAGCAGAAGCACCTCAAATTGAGCTTGAAACAACCAGTTCCGTATTGTATATACTGATCAATCTGGCTGGAGACAGCTGATCGCTTCTGTACGTACCTAGATGGGACTGCAGAGTCTGCCTAGCCCACGTTGACAATGAATGAGTGAAATGAATGAATTGTATATACTGCTTGCAGGGCATGTGCAGCATGCTTGGTGCACATGCTGAGATGCAGAAGGCAGACCTTCATGTGCTCTTTGCAGATGGCACACTCCTCGTCTGCTGACTGCAGCTGGGAGGGCAGGGCATTTGGAAAGTTATGCTGCAAGTTGTGGGTTGCACTGCAGTAGTGGGCGTAAGTCCTGCATACACAACAGCCAGACCTTTCTGAGGGTGCATGGTCAAAGTCAAGCAAGAACCAAGGTTTGCGCATCTAGACAAAAGCTTCATTGCAGAAGCTAGGGTTGCCTTGTTCAGCAGCCTGTTCAGCATTGCCCAGGCCTTTAGCGTAAACAAACTGACAGTGAACAGCCTGTGAATGTCATGCTGTTGACCAGCGGTGTGTTGGTGCAATATGTGAGTGCTGATGCATGCTGCAAATAGTGCAGAAGGGAATCCATCTCTTTGAGTCTATCTCGTTGTTTCACAGCAAGCTGATGGTGCTTTGCAAAGTAGCCAGCTGTGCACATGCAATGGCACTGCAGTGCCATTGTATATCTACAACTGCATGTGCTTCATGCAACCTATACATACATCTTGTTGGGTTTGTCAACTGCAAACAAGCCAAGACTGTCATGGACTGCTTGTTTGCAAATTGAAAATCTAGCAAGAGGCAGTGTCGGCTTTCTATGAATTATTGTCTGACAGCTCCCTGCAGAGGTTGAGCATGCAATCAGAGGTGTTTACATCTGTCGCAATGTGTGAGTAACTGCCAAGACGTCAGGGTCAGCTGCAAACTTACAGATTATTAGAGCTGCAGCAACCTTAGCTGGGTCCAGTCTTCCATTGAGTCATTCCATGCACTATGAATCATTCTCAGATGTCAAGAGCAGAGGTGAATCAAGACTCGAGAGGGGACCTTGGAATGCTTTGTTGACACAGTCACGCGCAAACAAATAGTTGGGCTGAATACCTGATTTTGCCATGAATGGCAAACACCAGAGATCTGATATCCAGGAACAGAACAGCATCCATGGGCTTGTATGTAAGCCCATGCAGCCACCACACATGGAACACATGCGCCATGGACAACACCTGAACAGTGCAATAAAAGTATGATCAGGCTTGACATTTACACCTGTTCACAGTTTGTATGTTGCATGGCCTGACAGGCATACTAAGGCAAAATGCAAATGTCATGACAGCATGGTGCAGACATGGCTTGTTCTGCTGTGGCAAAGCATAGTGACGTGGGTTGCATGCTGCAGGCAGCCATGTTTGAAGTTATGCCACCAAGCTGCTTCATGAGCTGCAGCTGACAACAGAAACATGAACGCATGCTACATGAACGCCTGATGCAACGGACTTTGGCCTTGCTATCACTGGTGACTCAAGACTTACACAGGACAGAACACAGCGGAACAAGGCAAAGCAAGATAAGACCAGGACAATTGCAGATGCTTGCCCTGATAACAAGGTCCAGCCCTAGATCGATGTGGTACAGGAGTCCCCCTTTGGTCTCCCAAGGGTGGGCCACAGCCCCCTGCCGGCCCTGAGCCCTCTGTATGCGCCACCTGTCAAACATCTGTACCCCTGGCATCACAGGCAACAAAAGCATTTGTAGCATCATGCTCATATACAGCGCCACCCGCTTCAGAAAGAAATTGCAGGGGCTGGCATAGGTATTAGTATGATACAGCATCCCCCCTTGGGCGTGCCAGAGCTGGCCTACATCCTCTCTTCAGCGCCACCTGGAAATCATGTGCACCCTTGCAGCACAGCCAGCACATCATCATCAGCAGCAATGACTCAGAATTGCCACATGTCAAATATGCACGCCCTGGCAGCACATACATGTTCAAATTGCAGGGTGGAAAGTTGATTGTCTTGCTCAGTTGTTCTGCTGCTTGGCTGACCTCCTCAAGGCAAAAAAAACAACAACATGAAGGTGTGTTAGATTGCTGATATCAGTGTTGAACACCGTGCTCTTGGTCTGTTTCTGCCTTACTAGCCAAGTGCCAAGGCAATCTTGCAATACACACAAACATTGTTCCCTTTTGGATAGGGAGTCGCTGGCTGCTGGACCAACTTCATGGACAATCAAAGTTCAGATACACAGTTGCTGTTTGTACATGACAATGGAGTCAGGGTGAGCTTTGCAACAAGTACATGACTTGACCTTGTACATGTAGCTCAGCACATTGATAAGGCAGATGTACATGTCGGCAGATATGCATTCACCATATATTGCTGCAGTCTGCAGAGCTTCCACAGAGATGACCACAGCGTCAAACAGCCACAGCAGCCTGTAGGTGATGTCTGACCCGGGGAATGCAGCAAAGTGCAGCATGACCCAGGTGGCATTGTCTGTAATGATCCATAACAACAGAGCAAGAGCTCTGAAGTGTGCCACAGATGTGGCAGATGGGGAGGCCAACAGGCCGTTTAGCCTGTCTTTGGCCAAACCCACAAAAACCTTGATGTATGCCAGGTATGAGATCCTGCAGCCACAGACAGCAAGTGTCAGAGCTGGAGCAGCTGCAGTCTGTCTAGTCCCTGCACTTGTCGTTAACAACTGCAACAGCTGGATGGAATGCAAGCTTCCGCGTCAAACAAACACGCGCAGCATGCTGTGCATGCCACCAAGCCATTCACGCTGCAGCACAGTGAATGCTGTGTATGTCTTCTGACTCAGGCACTACAGTACTCAGCTTGGTTACCCAGAAGGACAGGCTGTCATCGCTCTAACAAGATTTGTGCAGACAGAGTGTGGGGTCATTCATCCAGTGTAACTTTTAGACAGGCTGACTTGAAAAGACTCACATGGGTAGCCAGAATGGGGAGTCTTCCAAAGCTGCACTCCAGACAGCAGCAACCATGACAACTTTGAAAGCCAAAAACTTGAGGAGCCTCTCCCGCATGTGAGAAGACTCCAGCCTTGTCAGATTCCCCAGGAAGATTGTCTGTATGCGCAAAACAAGGCTTACAGCTGCTTTGCATGGTGGGTTGCTCAGCTTCCAAATCACAATGCTGGCAAAATAGCTGTGATGTCGTGCAGGGTACCAGTGGATGTTGATGCCATGAGGGCATGCCGCACAATCACAACTTGAGTATACTGCTTATTACTTTCAGTATAGCAGGGAGTAAACAGCGTCACACATGGCAAGCAGAGCAGGCAGGTCATGAGTGATTTGCAATGCGTCACAAGGAGACCATTGTTGAATGCATGTGCATGATTGGTGTTGCATCTGCTGTACAACAGCGCATTCCTGCAGCCTCAAGCGCCAGGACATTGTGCAAGAGCAGAGCATCTTGCCTTGGTAGTCAGAGCTCCAACTGCATAGATGCTGACAGCAAAATTGAACATGGCAAAGATGCCAAGTTGAGAGTCTACTAAGCGACTTAGCACCAAGCGCAAAACTGCTTCTACAAATTCAGGGTCGTCCCAAGCACTGCACGCAATCAACAAATTGAGTAGCCTGTATGCTGCGACACAGTTTAGTCTGTCAGCAGTTTTGCAAAATACAACTGACCTACTGCCCAAACCAGACTTCC
This sequence comes from Trebouxia sp. TZW2008, assembly GCA_002118135.1. Classification (NCBI taxonomy): domain Eukaryota; kingdom Viridiplantae; phylum Chlorophyta; class Trebouxiophyceae; order Trebouxiales; family Trebouxiaceae; genus Trebouxia; species Trebouxia sp. TZW2008. The sequence continues at coordinate 38,362 of BDIU01000594.1, forward strand.
GTAACAAGCCAGAAGCGTGCGAGTCAGCGTGCAGTGCACTGGTGACCACTCCTTCGATGCACCACAGCAGCCCGCAGGAACTTGCCAAGGTGTAACCCAACACTGCTTGCCATACGCCAACCTGTGCGGCAAGATGTTTTGGTTGGCAGACAGTGATCGACAAAGATAGGGCGAGCGAGCAGTTCTAACCTCCACCATTGTTGGCAGCCTATAATCGAAGCGTTCTGTCCTTGACTGCAAATTCGTATCGAATTGACCGTGTCAGGTCCATGCGTGCTCAAGAAAGTCGCAGGCTTTCCTGGCTTCCTCATTTGTCACCTGACTTGTTTCGAGCGCAAGGGCGGTTGGGTACTGCCGCCCCTGCTGGCGTTTCAGTCCCAGACGACTAGCTGCGGGGCAACCATGGCCAGATTACTCGTCACCCCTCGTTTGAATTTTTGACTTGAAGCAGAGCA
>BDIU01000598.1:5390-23952 GCA_002118135.1 Trebouxia sp. TZW2008
ATGTGGAATGCTGTGCATGACACACAATGCTGCTGATCTTGTTCCACAGCGCACGGTGAGGGGACAAAAGTGCAGCCCCAGTTGATTGTGCCGCTCAAGTGGACCTCAAGCTTGCTGTAGCAAGCCTTACGGTGCAGAAATCACCAAACCACTTGCAGTACTGGGGCCGTGGAGAGGGTCCCAAGGGCGGCGGGGCCCCCGGGCGCCCCGTCCCACGGCGGGACGGCCTCACCGTCCCACGGCCCACGAGACCTTGGACACCATAGGAGCCGTGGAGATTCACAGGCCAATGACAAAATATTATTCAGCAGTACACACGTGATCTGCAATGATTATCCTGAGGAGCCTGTCACGTGAGCAAAGTTATGCCAGTGAAGCTGAGACAGCAGCCTTGGCTTAGTGATTGCGTTCAAGACGATGCGCTGGTCCGGGTATGACAGAGCATCAACGACCGTTGGGGGCGTCTGCATAGCCGCAGGTGTCACGCACGCAGGATGACCTTGATGCAGCTTTAGTACGACGCGGGTCTGGACGCACGGTAAGACGCGTTATACAAGGGAGGCAGTACTTAAGCAGGGTCGCTGCATAAAGCGCTGGTCAAGCCTCTGTGCCAACGTCCCACGAGGTGTATGCAACTGAAGTAAGATAGTGATGAAGCACGTGTGTGGCTCACAATAGTCTGTCTGCAGTGTTGACCGGTAGCAGGGTTGCAGATCTGCTGGGGAAAAGCTTGAGCTTAAGCAGCCTCACCCGCCCCAGCCAAAGGACCAGTCAGAAAGGACCTTTGCAGCGAGACGTGGTGGCCGCTGGCTCTAGCTATCCCACTGCACGTCGCACATGCTCTCGCCGAATACTGGTGGTCAACTGTGCCTGCTGAGCACAAGCCAACCGCTAAACCCGTCAGAGGGGCTCACAAGCTTCAAACCCTTAAAGACAGGTAGGTCGTAAGCACTTCGGTTTGGCAGCTCGATCTGAGCACCTACGTGCACCTGTCCCTGCACTGCTGCATGGTCTTAGGTCTTAGGCATAGCTGGACCAGCAAGAGATTTGTGACTGTTTCAAGCCGTCCAAGCTTATGACTTATGATGAGTAGGCAGAGCACAGGCTGTTATCATGAAACTGTAATGTTTTGACCAAGCATGATGTTACACACTGAAATTTGGCATTGCCAGCATACTGACAGGACTCAGCAAGTCCGTACAATGTTCAGCAAGCTCATGGAATGACACAAATAAACTCATGGCACAATTATGCCTTTTATTGAACAAGATGGCGCTCCCCTTTCATGGTCTGTCTGCAATACTTGCATGATTCACGGCAAGTGTAGCTGCTCAGTTCATCTATTGATGCCCTACAACAGCTGCAGGTCACATTACATGCAACGTTTGCCATGCAGAGCTCCTGATTTGAGCAAACTATCAAGCTCATGCAGTCAGGACAAGGTGATGCTTGACCATGAAGCCTCTGCAAAAGGCGGTGATGGAGCGTGGCCGCTGAATTTGACTAGTGGCTCCAGCAAAGCTTGTGATAATCAGGTCAATGTCGCTTTTGCCCAAACACCAGATAGCCGCCTGTGCATTGCATATTTGGTGTACCCATAGGTTTATTCAGGGTCAAAATGTTAGCAGAAGGCAGACTGTGCTGGGTTCTTTTTTTGCGTTGTATTGCATGTTTTTGCGATGCAATACAATGCAAAGCAAAGCAACGCATAGTGAGCCTCTTGCACTGCAGATTGACGTCAGCATGCACTTGCATGCACATGGCATATGCACAACACTTGCCGTAGCTATGAGGCTGCATGCTTGGTAGCCTGGAGCTGATGAGAAAGGGTTTCCATGGAAGCTCTGGTCTGTTGCAGGAGAATGCACAGCTTGCTTAACATGAGTTTCACAGTATTGCAGCCTGCGGTTTTCATACAAATCATGTTGTGTTGACTTCACCAATTCAGGTGACTGAATACTATTGTGTTTTGAAGCTGCTCAAGCTCCCTGTCAGCAGATGCATGACTGATTGTGCTTCTGTTGGGTGTGTACAGATCCTCGGCGTTGGCTGCAACAAACATGGGCAAATGCTGCAGCGACATTTGAGCACCGAGGGTTGCAGCAGCATGGCTAGCATAGCTCAGGAGCTGACTTTGGCGGAACATGAACTGCAGAGCTTGCATGCACAGTACTCCAAGCTCCATCAAATGTGTCGCGATCCTCAAGCAGACTCCATCAGCGCAATGCAGCTTGATAGATGTGCAAGACCACGCTTGTGACGAGCAAGCGTCATGGGAACAGGTGAGAGTATGACTGTCAAGTTTGCAACTGTCAAGACACCTGTCTCTTGGCACATTGCCTTTGGAAGCGGCTGCTGCTTGCAAATGTCAGTCGCATAACCTTCGCATAACACCTGGAACCGGAAGGCTCACAAAGCGTGACATACAGTCTGTCTGGGCATGATCAATGGTTGTAAAGCTTCCTGTTTTCCTTGCCAGCTATAGCTACGAGCTAGTAGCTTCTTAACATGAGCGTTGATTTGCGCAGGACCTGATTTGATGACTATATGTGTTCCGTGATATCCCAACCCGCAGACTTTTTCAGGCTTTTCATATTCATTTCTCTCCAGAGGCAGAATTTGCTGCATGTATGTGCTGGCCAGAGACGTTCATTGCAGCCTAGACAGAGGCATCATAAGTCCTCTGGTGCTATGTGCAGCACAGATACACCAAACATCTTGGCTGCTTGCAGCAGAAGTATTCACTCAAGGTCACCACAGGTTCTGTGAGGTACATGTGGCGACCTTGCACTGAGGTTTGACTCAAAATCTCCGGCTCAGCTGGCACTAGCTTCGCTGCTTGTGCCAGCAAGACCCTCGGCATCAATCCCTTGGATTGATCCTTTCAGATTCAAGTTTTACAGAATGAGAATGTGCATTATCATGAGATGACTTGATCGATTATTCAGCAAGCAGATCATGGGTTATCCTTTCTTTTCCTGGGGCATGGAGGTGATGAAATTTCACACTTGACACTGTGCACGCATGCATGTTTTTAATTGATATTTGTTGCGTGTATGTTTTGCCATAACTGTGATGTGCAAAGAATTTGTTTTTCCCCTTCAGAGTTATCTGGGACCTTACTATTTGTTGTTAAGACAGGCACATTTGAAAGTGAGCATGCATGTATGAGAAAAAACTATACATGTAGCTAGGTCAACTTGCACCTGGTGTGGATGAGCTGTTCATGTTGGTTTTGCTTGTATTTCTGCTTGTTGCCCTTAACTTGTTGCACTGCAGTGATCTAGTAGCCTATTACTAAACAAGTCTGACCCGTCTCAAGAGCAATGTTTCATGGACAAGAACAGAATCTTCTGTGGTGATAGCTTTGCCATACAATTTTCTGTAGATATGTGGGTTCAGGTGTTGTTAAAACGGTTGAGATACTAAACAACATCCCCGGGTTTTAGGACTTATATGTCTGACTCATGTTTGATGCTTTGACAACTCTGTATGAGGATATTTTGCTGCAAGGACGCATGGGCGTCGTTGTACTGCACCATATACAAGCTACAAGGGAATTTGCAACAATTGCACGCTTTTCAAATCGCATCGTTTGTAGCATGCTGCATTTCGGTGAACAATGAGCTGCTTTACTTGACGTGCTGCGGTGGCAGCCAGTCAGCCTGTATCAGTAATCAGTGGGCCATTGCTGACGGTGCTTGCCGCAAATGGATGACAGCACGTCCAGACAGTTTTCAGCATTCTTGCCTGCAATCAAGCTGCGGTGCTCAGTGTCATGCTGCAGTGTGGAATCTGCCACTGTTGTGTCCTGACTGACTCTGTTCAATGCAATCTAGAACGCTTGAAAGATGATGCCATGCAAGTTGCTGGGGGCACGTACGTTTGGAATAGACAATACATTGTAACAGTAGGCTATAGATGTCTGAAGCTGACCCGATACCCTCCTGCTGGCAACGTCTGGAAGGATAATATGAAAAGCTGACATAAATACTTGCTGTGTTGAGAACACAATTACATGAAATGAAATCAATCAAAACCAAGCATGGCGCCATCCTGCTTGACAGCCTGTCTTATTGTGGCGGCAGTTCATAGATTATAACTGCAGTAGAGACAGCCAAGCTCATTTGCTGGGTATGCCTGACGCCGACAATGCCGCCTGGTTTGACGGTTTACTCAGAGAGCGGTTGGCCAGGAAAGTGCCGGCAGGGTTGTCCACTTGCCAACAACTGCAGCGCCATGTTTCTGGGTAGTACGTCTTGAGCCTCTGAACATTGAGACCACCCTATAACGGCAAACACAACATCAGTGACACTCACGCAAAGCATCACGACAGAAGTCTCACTAAGCAATTCTCTGCTTGTACACTTGCAAGACATACATAGTACATACAGAAATCACTTGTGCAAGATGTTTGACCTGTGCGCATCTCCCAACACGAAGCAGCTTGTGCAACATGCTTGACCTAAGCGCAACATCAAGCAGATTCTGCAACACGCTTGACTCATGCGCAACATGCAACACAACGCAAAGCATGTCTGACCTGCATGACCGGCGGCTCAAACCTCCAAACTGGGGAGTCAAAGATGCCAGTTTTTGTGCACAAGTCCTCCCTGACGCACAGCACCTCATTGCTGCCGGGTTGCTCATCATCAGGCACCAGAACAGTTCCCAAGGCACGGTATCCCTGGGGCGGCACGGGCTCCCACATAGTCACTGGGCTGCTGCTGTTTTGGCGCCAAATCAAGAGGAACTCCCTTGCAGGCTTGACGGGAGGCCTGTTGCCCTTCTCACTGTCATTGCGGTACACCTGCAAACCCGTGCAGACATGTTTGCACCTTCCAAGCTGTTTTGAGGCCTTGTAAAGGCTGCTGTGGTGACTTTACAAGTCTAGACTTGCCTTCTCTATTGGCTGTTGCCTGAGGACAAGCACTTCCAACGTCCATATAAGCGGTCCTTAGTGGGCATCACATGAGTACTCACATGCATGCAGAGAGGGGTGCAGCGCTTGCTGATTGTGAGGCAGGCAGGCAGGACACACTTGCTCGCTTGCATGCAAACATGCTGTCAGATTGGGTCTCAGCACATTGCCAGCCATGCAATGCAGGGGATGCAAACAGCCAGCAGGCAGGCTTCATACACCTGCTCGCTCACATGCAGACATGCTGTCAAATTGGCCCCAGCACATTCCCAGCTATGCAATGCAAGTGACGCAAACAGCCAGCAGACAGGCTGCAGGCACGCAGTGCAACACAAGCACTCTAATCTATAGCTAATCCTGGCCAAGGTTGCTTAGTGTTTGTATGACAGTGGCATACCAATGACACCTAATCTCCCTGAGGTGCATGGCATTTGCATGGCATGTGTAGTAAGGGTCGTAGGCAAGGGAAAAGCAGTACAAACAGTAGACAATTGTAATTGATCACAGCTAATAACAACAAATAATAGCTAGTATTGAGCGTCTTCAAACAAGACCTGACAACAGCAATCAAAGTGGGCATTGCGAAGGGAAGCCACAACCAGAGGCGCACCGTTCCGTGATGCTTTGTCACCGTGGCTACGCCTCAATGCCAGACATGGTGAGGCATGTGTGCATTTTTGAATAGCGTCAGGGTTATGCTTTACGTTGACAATGGATCATGCACATGTCAAGCAGAGCTGTATTTGATGTGCATTTGACGGCAATCGACGACCTGAAACCTTGCATGATGTCCGTAAACAGTTTCAGCGAGGTTGTAGTCACATTGTGTTCAGTGAGCTTGCTGCCGGTGCAGGTGCGGTTGACCGAGGACCCACCAAGTGGGCAACAGCTGAAGCGAAAGCTGGGCTCAAACACTTCAGAATACAGCAGCAACGTTGATCTTGCTAGTCTTCAGAGAGATCTGCTCTTGACGCAACATGAGCTGCGACTTTTACGCCAGCAATACTTCCAGCTGCGTGAAATTTGTCATGAATGTGCGCAACTGTGGGACAGCACAAGACAATCCAGTGTGTTGTCCACACAGCACAGTCTTTTGACAGGACAGCCTGCTTCTTGGCAAGGCATGTCTGTGCCTGTCACCAAAAGACGAGCAATACTTGATCAGGTGGCATTTAATCTGCAAGCATTCATGCTTGAGCAAACGGCATGCATGCGCTGGGCAGCACACATCTTGGTGTGATTGTCAGCTGCAATATATCTTGCAGCTCATCTCATTCAAGGCTTGTGACTGTGAAATACAGCAGGCATTTCACCGTAGATGCAGCTTCGTCTGCTGTTGACAGACGGTCTGTCAATGATGCTATTATTGGTGCATTCTTTGCAGTGCAGCCTCTGACTGTTCATCTGCAACTTCTGAGCTGTCTTGTGAAGCATGTGCTGCAATCCATGCAAACGCTTGCAAAGCTCACATGCCTCTTTGTCCTGTAGGATGCAGACCTGCTGCAAGTGCCTTTGGGCCAGTGGTGCACGCCACAGCCTGCCAGACAAAGGCAGATCAATCTGTAATCTCGTTGGGGGTGCACTGAACTGACTCCACAGCGCACACGTATATGCATTCTCAGGCTTGTACATTGAATGCCAGCGTCATCAACCTCTGTGCCACTTGCGAAGCGCTAATAGTGCTGAGATAATCATCTGCCATGAACCCTTTGAGCTACAGGCTACAAAGACGGATGCCATAGCCACAGGAGAACGCAGCATTGTGCTGCCCGCAATTGTCAGATTCCTGCATATGCATATTCCTCTGCTGGGTGCGTATTCCTGCATGCTCAACTGGCATAGATATGATCATCATGAAAGCGAGTTGGTCAAGCTTCAAGGGATAGGTTGCAAACATCAGCTACCTTCAGTCAGTCACAGGTCTGCAGCCATGTTGTTTGCTCTGCCACTTTTGATCCAGGACAATTAGTATCCCGTAAAATGAGATGAGTTCTGATACAAGTCACACCTGTGCTGTTGGTGACTTTAAAAAGTTTGTGGTGGATTGTTTGTCGTTTTGAGATCAATGCAAGTTGGTAACGCGTTTCTGGCATTTATTTGTAGCTCTGTTTGCCATCTTGTGATGTGTGACCCCTTGTATAGTATTTCTAAGCTATTCAGATTCTGATATCTGATCATAGATTCAGGCACTGTGGCATGCTCATCAAAGTCTCTGCATCATGCATTCATTCCTTCATCCATGCATGCATGCGTTCGTTCATTAATCCATTCACTCATTTATTCATTTGACACGGATGCTAGGCAGTCTCAGCAGGCCCAACGATACGTACCAGGGCAATCAACTGTCTACAATCAGATTGGTCTTGTGCTGAACCATTCGTACTGCATGTGAAAGCTTGACAGATTCTTGTACACAGTTGTCTCTGATGATAAAGCAGCAGCAGCTCAGTTTGCAAAGGCCAAAGCGGCATGCACTGCTCAAGAAGACGGTGCTGGAGGTCAGGTCTCAGCACTGGCTGAGAAAGCATACAAGTTTGATGTACTTTATTACAGAAATTTCATGTTTGTTGGACTTGCTGCATGCTAGTCCAGTTTCTGGGGCTAGTCATCCCTCTGCTGCTTGCGAGGTTGATGCCTGCTGATTGTTGCAGCACAGCTTGTTGCAGCACAGATTGTTGTGAAACTCCTGTATTCACAAAATCGCTGTGATGCATGACATTATGGTGGGCTAACCCACATCATGCATGTTGCTGTGCCCAACAAGCAAGGGCTCAGCTTACTCAGTGCTTTGATGTCCAAGCAAAGATTAGCGAAGTACCTGTGCTGCTGGTATGATCGTGCCCATATCGTGTTGTATATGCTCAACTAAATCCAAAGCTGTGTTCGTGCTTACTTGCAAAGACAAGAACAAAGCCAGACTAATAAGGACTGCATGTTGGCGTTGTTCTTGTCTTCGCAAATCAATAGTGCAGACAAGAGCCAATGGTGCAGCCAACGGTGCTATGCTGTGATACCATAAGTGTAGCCGGAACGGACCCCCTCCAAGGGTCGTCACCCTCAACATAGAATAACAGCGTTTCATATCCTTCATCAAGAAGAAGCCCCGTCTTCGTGTAGCTGCTGCTATGACTGAAGCTAATGCGTTTGTGCCGTCACGCTGCCGACCGAACAAGAACGACCCCTTTAGTTCGCCCCCCATTACAGATTTAAGTGCGTGTGGCCGGTCAGTGCGAAGTTGGGCAAAATTGTTTGTATCTTCGTAAACTCCATAGATAACAAGACGATCTTGTCAGGCTGGCGCTGCATACACGCTCAAGCCTTGGTCCTTTGTCAGTGGGCAATGATGCCTGCGCCTGCGTCCCGCAGCTATTTCCCGCTCGTGACGGCTTTTGTTTCGCTAGTCATAGCCCCAGCCGCAGCGCAGGTAAGGGCAAGCTCGAAATACAAAGCTTGGCAAAAGCTGACACCAAGCGCTAGCATTTTCTGCAGCAACAAGCTGCAAGCGACGCCAATTTTCTTATCCCAAATTACGCAAGCAGCGCTGGTGTCAGCCAACCGCAATGGTTTTATGCTGGCGCAACTGTCCAAAGTGTGTTGCGTGCCGCTGACATCCCTGGACGTCTCTTCTACGCCGTGGATGGCACAAGCCTTCAGAACCCGTTTGACTCCCTGCAGTCCGCCGGATTTAACGCTGTTCGTGTCGAAACAAACATCACCACCTGCTCGGGCCCCAGCCCTCCTTTTGACAACAGTGGTAACGTGTTGGAACGAGAATCGCTTGACGACTTAGATGGTGGCTGCATAGACATTCAGGTCCAGGCAGCTCAGCTAGCAAACGACAGGAACATGAAAGTTGTGCTCACAATAAATATGGGCATCATGATTCCTGAAGGATGGCAGTCATACAACTTTGCGCAGGTACAGACTTGCACTGAGCATCAGCCATGTTTAGTGCATCTAATCTGACTTTCAGCTGCACAACTGCAGAACATCCTTGACGCAGGTCATATCACTTTTCTTGCTTTGCGTTTGAGGCATTGCTGTTAAGTTGCAAGCGCACGCATGCATCTCATCCAGACGCTGCTTGATCAACATAAGCCAGCCTGTTAAAATGTGCATCACAAACCTGCAGATGCTAGATGCAATTGATGCTGAGGTGCGCCGTCAGATTCAGCCTTTCTTGCTTGCTGGTGTCCAGCCAGACATAGTGTTGCTGGGCGGTGAGGAGACTGCTGGCATGCTGTACAATGTGATTCTTCCAAATGGAGATCTCCACACACGAGGGAAAGAAGACAATGCAGCAGTATCCCAACAGCAGGTCATGCAAGAGGTCTGCGGGCAGGTGCCAACAGGAAATATATTTTCGTAAGTCATGTACCAACTAAATACACTACGCGGGAAATCGCAATGCAGCTGTGCCCTCCAGGCCTCTGATGCGGGCATGCCATGATTGTGACCACCTGCTGTTCTGGCAGTCACACCATCAAAAGTTGTTGCCAGAAGCGTGTACCTGTGTTCCCTCGTGCAGGTATCCACAGCTAGCAGGGTACTACAAGCAGGAGATAGTTTCAGTGACTGCTTCTTTGCAAGAGGTGAGTCTGACAATCTCAGGTCAGGCACAGAACACTGAGCCTGTGATGTCCTTTGGCCTGCTTGTAGCCTATATTGTTCATGGTCTCAGCGTCAGTATGCCCTGCAGAGTATTGTCACTGGCATCTTATAGTTTGACATTGCATTGCTTTCCTGTCTGATGTGGATTCTTTCAATGCAGGCTGGCTTCAATCCTTCGGACACACGCTTTGGACTTCACTCTCACAGACAGTATGTTGACTTTAAACAAAGCATTGTGTACAGTACAGACCCAGAGAACGAAGTGACAGCAACGAGTGGCAACGTCACTTGCAACCTCACAGGCATCATTCCAGATGACATTCTCAGCTTGAAGGCCTCTGATCTGCTTGACATCATGGGTTTCAGCAGCTATCCTGAACCCATGGCGCCGTCTGATGTGTCATCTCCTGCAGCATGGAATGCAACCTTCGATGAGCTTCAAACAACTTTAGAATTGATGGATCAGGTGGCCATGAGATTTGGCAAGTACACTTCTGGGCCATACGCAGGACAATACGTCAAGCAAGGTTTGGCAGTGGAGTACGCCAGCACCTTCATCGTTCCTGAAGAAGCGCAGTACCAGCAGCAACACACTGAGCTATACTTCAGCATACTACAAGAGTACCCCTGGTTTCTCGGCGCCCTTTGGTATGAGCCCACATATGTTTACACTGACTGGCAAGGTGGTAATGCCAGCTTATACCACAAGTGGTACAATTCCGATCTTACACAAACATCTGAAGCGCCAGACGCCACATTTTTCACATGGGGAAGCTTTGCTAGATCTCCAAGTGCCTCATCTTGAGCAAGTATGTAAACTCTAGAGAAGCCAACAGACACGCCATTGCCCTTGAATGCTGTTGGTATCTAGCGCTGAGTGCAGACTCTGGCTCAGCCTAGGTCATGTCCCTGTTCTATTAGCCTACTTCAGCACTACACACAAAAGGATTGGCATAGACAGCATGCCATCTTTAGCCAAGTAGTTACAGATCAGGGTATGCATGCTTGTATGCACCTGATATTTTTTGTACGTAGGCAGTTGTTTGTGCTTTGCCTTTGCTTGCATCTGGAACTTGACATGATGTCAAGTCACACGCCCGAGAGCTTGCTCAACTGTTTGAATTTATTTGCTAGGTTCCAACTAGGTAGAATCTCTCTTGCATACTTGCCATTTCGTTCAAGAAACAAGCGCCTTGGCTTAAACGCGCAGCAAGTGCTGCTATTGACTTGAGTACACAATAAACAAGGAGTATGCATGATTTCTCAGTGACGCCCATTCATTGATTTGTTACAGCTATTTCTTGCTATGAATTCCAGCTGCAACATGGTCCACCTTGAGAGTTGCATGCATGCGTAAGCATGCGCATGCTGGCACTGTTGTTGTGAATGCCCTTGTGTACGTCTCATAGACACTCCTACCTGGATGGCATTCAAATTACACTTTGTGTGTTGTATAAAAGGACCCCGACTGTAACAGAGCTCCGTTAGAAGGGTGGCTCAGAATTGCTTGAGATGGGCACTGATGCCTGCCCACTGTACAGCACAAGTTGCATCGGCACTTGAGCCACAGTCAAAAGCACGTCTGATACCTTCCAAGGTGAATGCTGTCCAGCTGTGTAAAATTTTGACGCCAAATTGTATACACAGGCAAGCAACAGCGCCATCTGATTCTTTAGTCAAGGATAGCTCCCTTGTTGCTAACATACACTTTTGTATTGCCATAAAACGTACAAAGCGCTGTTGCTGTCATCAAACAAGGCAAGAAGATAAGCACAAACTTTGACAAAGCTGTCAGAGATGAGTAGCAGACAGACTGATATCATGAGGACTGGCAAGAAACTTTCAGATCATGACAAGCATTTCAACAAGTGCAGTACACCAACTCATCCAAGCAGCAACCCTTACGCCAAACCGAAGATCATCAAGCTAGCTTTCACTTTTGCACTAGCATTGCAGCACATTGCCAATGCTGTAGGTCTCAACGTGCCCTACAGAAGCTGTAGACAGCTAACACACTCTATTTGCTGATATAGGCTGCTCCTGGATGCGGCCGCAGAGCAACCTCAACATCTCCGTGTTCCCAGTAGGCAGCTTTGCCTTTCTGCAGGTACCAGTCGACAGTCTTTTGCAGCCCTTCTTCCCAGGTGTGTTTTTCTGTCCAGCCCAACATCGCCAGCTTCTTGTCGCAGATGAAGTAGCGCCGGTCGTTGAAGGCGCGATCCTTGACATGAACAATCTTGTCCTGTTTCATGCCGAACATTTTCCCTAAATCTGTGGCAACGCTGCATACTGTGCGCTCCTGCTGTGTGCCAATGTTGTATGTTTCGCCAACGTTGCCCTTGTGCAAGACAGTGATGTAGGCAGCAGCTACATCTTCCACGTACAAATAGCTGCGCGTAGACTGCCCATCACCATGCACAGGCAGGTCCAAGCCTGCAAATCAGCAGGTTCTTGACAACTGCTGTAGACAAGCAGGAAGCATGAAATCTGCTTTCTACAACCAGAGCTTGGCTTAGCATGTGACAGCTGGCAGGATCACTTCTGTGGTATAGCTATTTGCCTTTACAAAGAGATCCTGTGAATCAGTGAGTCACCATACGTAAAACTCAGTACACCATACGCGATACGCAATACATGAGTTTTGGAGAGTATGCATCATTGGAAGTACAGTGCAAATTGCAAAATACACAGGACGCTGGCATCAATACGCAATATGTGATACGCAAGTATTTGAGGGTACGAACCACTGAAAAGGAGAGTATGGTGATGCATTGCTATCCATGATTGTGATGCTGCATGCAGTGCCAACTCTTCATGCCTCCGTACCTCTGTTGGCTCTCAAAATGAACTTGGGAATGAGTTTCTCAGGATACTGTCTTGGCCCGTAGACGTTGTTGCCGCGTGTGATGATGATGGGCAGCTTGTATGAGGTGTAATAGGCTTTGGCCATCAACTCTGCTCCTGCTTTGGCTGCTGAATAAGGATTTGTTGGCTCAAGAGTACTCTCCTCTGTAGCAGGCAGACATTGTTGAAGGCGGCCAGGCAAGAGTGAGGCATTATCTTAAACAGCTACGAGTGTCATGCTGATCCATGGACGGTACATGGTACGTAGTGTTTGGCAAAGGCATGTCAGCACACAAGCTTGAGATCCCTAGGCACAATCATGTTGATGGGCTATCAGAGCGGAGGTGTGTACCGTTGAGGCCAATATCCGAGCCCAGACTGGACTCTCCATAAACCTCATCAGTGCTGACATTGATGAAACGTCTGATCTTGCCATATATTCTGGCAGATTCTAACAATACATGTGTGCCATATGTATTATTCATGGTGAAGGCCAAACTGTTGCCAAAAGAGTTGTCAACATGTGTCTGCGTCCACACATGATGTCAGACTACAAAACAACAGGACAACAAAAGATAGATACAATATGCACCAGCCCTGAATCAACTGTGCATGAGCACTGCGCATGAGGACTGCACATGAGGTGTTTGTACCTGGGCTGCAAAATGCATGACAGTATCAATCTTTTCTTGATCAAAGATGTGGCGGACAAGGTCGGCTGATTGAATATCTCCCTTCACAAACTGCAGGACACAAAATGCTCGTCAAATGTAGCCATTAACGGAAAGAGCACTGACTGTCTATTTCAGAAAAGCCAACATAAGCTTACTTTGAAGTTGGGCTTGCTCTGTGTACCCTCAAGGTTGTGCAAAGAGGCACAGTAATCCAGCTTGTCCAAGACGACAACCTGCCGCGCCATTCCACGTTTCACAAGGCGTGATGATGTGCGACGCCATACGGTAACCTACTGGGGAGGGTAGGCTTTCACGAACAACATTGCGCACCTTATATTCCGGATGCGAGTCAAGCAGCTGCGTGACTACGTGAGATGCAATAAAGCCGGCTCCACCCGTGATCAAAATGCTTCTCGGCAGATACTGGTCACCCCCAGAATGCACCGATCCGTTTGCCTGAGTGCGGGACGGTTCTTCGGTGTGATGACCATTCGCCAACATGTTGGAGACCATGTCGATATCTGCAGCAAAGTTGATTGACTGCACGTCACCGAGGCTTGCCAGGATCTCGAGACGTTCGCCCGAGGACGTCAGGAGCTCAAGCATGCAGTGCTGACCCCTGGGGGGGGGTCATCATCGCAGCTTCAGTGGGCACACCCGGTGGGGGGTCTGAATCCAAGCCTCCTAATTTGCTCCTGTCCGCCGGGGGGACGAACTTCAGACGATGTGGGGACAGGGTAGACCCGTTAGCAGTTGAGAATTTCGTCCTACCTGGGCTTAATACTTGCGTTTGCATCAGAATCTTTGTAGTACACGTGCAGCTCGGGTAATAGTGCAGCGATAACAAGAAGTTGATACTGCACACATGTGACTATACGGTACTACGAGTCAGGCACATTCCCCTTTTTGAGCATGAACATGTGTTAGTTGCATCTTTGTCGAACACTGAACCTTCTAGGTAGACAGACTTAGGAAATGTTATTTTCACAAGAGGTGTGTTTTGCGCAGTCCAGCCATTGACATATCATGTTGTGTTAGGGCGTGGGCACAGCAAGCTTGGCCGTTGCATGCAGTAGACTAGAGTTGATGAAGATCTGACATTGTCTGTATTATCCCCTGCTGGGTCCGTATGACAGGAAATCATTCACAGTAACAATCATTACATTAACACTGTAGCTATAGCAAGCTTGCTTAAGCACAGCCGTTACTGTCAGCTGCCTGTTTCAAACGCAACGCTGATACATGATGCTAACAGGGGCATGCCTGTCTTGCATTTTAGGCTTGCTTTGCACAAGCTGCCTGTTGTAGTTCATTGCGTTGCATGCGCAGGTGGCCCATGGGCAGCATGTTGATAGGGTAGAAAGAGTTTGCACTCCATGTGGCCCTGGGCTAAATGCTGATGAATGCCACTCTGTGTCTTAACCCATCCTCCATGCTGTAAGAAAGATCACGAGTCAAATTAGTCGGTATTTGCATGTCACGCAGATTGATCCTGAAGCGGAGTATGGCACAAGTCAGCAGCTATTTACTGTCGTGTCTTTGGCTTGGATATAATTCGTCAAGCCATATGATCTCCCAAAGACACAAAGACTGTTTTGAGACAGATGACGACTCGAAGGTGGTCTGACCTAGATGCACATAAGGCCAAAAGCAACTTTGGTACACCTGAGGCTGCAGATGTTCGATTTTCAAAATGGCTCTCCAGCTGTTACAAATCAGCGTTTTGCTGCAACTAACTTGTCAGCAAAGCTGGTAGAAATCTCTTGTTTGACTCAACCGGACGGACTCGGATCTGGTGGCTGACACGACGGTGTGTATGCTATGTAGATGAGACTCTTTTGTAGAGGGTTTGGCTGCCATCCAGCAGCTTCATTGCCTCGCCTTCCAAGGCAAAGCGTTGAGTGCTCTTCAACCTGTCAGTACCTAAGCTCAATTTTGTGACCCACAAGTAGACTCATCAGGCACAGATAGGAGCAATCATGACTGCATGTGAGCCAGAGCTGTAGTGACTGCTTGACTTTAATTAAAACAGGTGCGCCCTGCTCAGCAGGCCTTGCGATTTCCTTAAATTTCAAAACAACTGCATTTTCCGTACTACAAACTTTATAACCAGACTAGCATCCTGAGCCAGCCAGCCAGACAATTCCTTGCCCCTCTTCGGCAACCAAAATCAGAAATTCCCAAATGGAAAGCAAGAAGAGCTCCCTCATGAAGCGCTCAGGCTGCCAAGACAAGCCTTAGCTTGCTAGCAGCCAACGGCAGCTTTTAATGCTTATGTCATAGTGTTGACTTGTACAGTGCAGTTGTTGCTTGTACAACACATGATGAACAAGAGTAGAAAGTGGCTGCCAAACCTTTACAATTGTGCATCTGAGTCAACAGCACTACTGTTTAAATGCTTCTCCTATCCATGAATTGATGATTGGTGCAGGCGGTACACTGACAAGTTTTGATGGACTTGAAACATGATCAAACATGCTCTGCTTGCTGTGCTAGCAGGGCCAAATCTGTAGGTTTATAGGGAACAGGAGAGGTACATACGGCATATAACTCAGCAGCAGCACCACATGCATGTGTCTTTCAGCTCATTTGCCTCCATCAAGTTTGCTTCAGTAGGGTCATGGCGTCGCAGCCACAGCTGTGCAGCACATGCAGACTATTTAGACCAAGTCCACTGCCCCTTTGTGTGTCACTTCAGTCTGATGGCAATCTGGCATTCTGAAGGTCTTCTGTACATCGTGATCAGACAATGCCAGACTGTCAGGCTCATGGCTGATGATAAAGTAAACTGATAGCATCCTGATGCCGCAAAGCTGCATGGCAGGATGACATCATTGCAACAGTTGCCACTCCACCATGCCAGCCCGTGCCACCCAGTCCTACCTACGCAACCCCTTTGCGCAACAGTGTGTCCAGTGTTGTGTGGCTCCTGCCACCTCCCTGTCTCTTCCCACACAGCTTCCAAAACCGCTCAGCCTAGCTCTTAGTCTCTGGAGCAAAGACAGTAGAAGTGTAGCAGCAGGAAGCATTCCCATGCATGTTTGTGTCAGGAACTTGTCAGGTACGTTCTACTTCAATATCATCAAACTAGTGCTGATCTTCAAATGATAGTTGACCGAGGGCACCTGGAGCCAGCCTGCAACTTGGCCCTTGACCTGTTTACGTCCAAAGCACCAGCTGCTTCCACAGCTGCAATGACTTGGCGTTACCATCAGCTACAACCTTGCTGATGGTAACGCAGATGATGTACAGTTGCAATCCGACTGAAGATGAGATGCTCTGGGTCTTGCCGTATGCTGATGAGATCTCACTGGCCTGTGAGCACACTCACAACTTGCACTCAGCTGTGACTCTGATGGACACAGTGGGGCATGATGATTAGCGCACAGAAGACAAAGATGATCGTTACAGAACATGATGCAGAGCACTAAGCTGCTGATGCTGTCTTTTTGTTTGAGGAACAGGCTGGAGGTTGTCTTGTCTTTTAGTATCCTGGTTGCATTTTTCATCTGATGACACTATTGATGCCAAGGTGTCGCATGTAATTGGTGGTGCAAATATTTGCTTTTGCCCGTTTGCAAAAAGCAAAAGTCTGGTCCTCATCTGCTCAGTCACGCTTGACCAAACTCCTGTTTCTACAGTTGACGGTAAATTTAGTGTTGTTGTTGCATGGGGCTGAATTACGGACTCCACACAGCAAATATCGTGCAGCTCTGTGTGTATATATATAGAAATGCATGGAATAAATTTGTGGCAAGTCTTTGAAAGATGTCTCACGCTGCAACACTTTGCAAACGTCGCCCCAAATCTTCCATGGACACCTGCAAAGAACAGGCTCAGGTGGTCTGGGCATGTTTATAGGATGCTGGACTGTAAATAGCGCAAGGTTATCTTGTTTGGTTGAACAACAAAGGCCTAAAGCCGGAAGGGTTGCCACAGGAAGATTTGGAATGACACTGACTTCCAATGGTGAACATCACACGTTCTTATTGTGAGCGCGTGAACGAGCTGGCCTGGCGAGGCAATACAAGCAAAGGCAATACTTGTGCCACATACACAAAGCACATGCGCTGAAAATGTAGTGATTGTCATATTTTTACGAATATTCTGGAGCAGACTCGCTGCAAACATAGGCTTTGCTGTGACACCTCAGGACAGGACTTTTCATGAGATCACCAACACTTGCCTTACAGCACCCCCAAAAAGTCCTGCATTGCATGTGTCCCTTGCTCAGCATGTCAGCAACTGTGCAGAGACACAATCAGTACATCAGCACAGTTCAGCATGCTCTTGAGTAGTCATGCAGCTCATCTAGAAATCAAACAGGCTTTGCTGTCAAGTTTTGGTGCTTTCTCCAGATTGTGTATGATAGCAGGAGTTGCCTCAGAGATATGTTTGCTCAGCAGCAGCCAAGTCTAAGTCCAGGGCCCAAGGCTGGCAGGTTCTTGACAGTTAGAGCAATGGTTTGTAAGAGCCAATGCAAGTGGTCTCACAGAAAAGCAAAGAGTGCTGACTGCACATGTACAGGCTCCATCTGTTGTGCAGGAGAG
Organism: Trebouxia sp. TZW2008; assembly: GCA_002118135.1. Classification (NCBI taxonomy): domain Eukaryota; kingdom Viridiplantae; phylum Chlorophyta; class Trebouxiophyceae; order Trebouxiales; family Trebouxiaceae; genus Trebouxia; species Trebouxia sp. TZW2008. Next base: position 22,991 of record BDIU01000598.1, read on the forward strand.
CCAGAAGTGTCAGCAAGCATTTGCAGCTTTCTGTGCAAACTGTTCTTTTTGCTGCTCAAGTGTGCTGTGTCGGTAGGCAGCAGTCACCCATGGAAGTGCTAGGGTTTAGAGAGATACACTGCAAACCTTGAAATGAGCAATGCTTTTGGGCAACACAGCACACTTGAGCAGCAAAAAAATTTTGCGCTGTTTGTTTCGTGGGCCTATAGCTTTCAAAATTAGGGAGGTAATTGCTTGATTTACCTGGGTTCAGCTGCAATGCCGTGCAACTGATGCCAAGTTGGACTGTGCCAGATGTGGCTGCTTTTTTGTGATGATGCTGGACTTGCTGAGGGCATTGTACGCAGCTGAATTAAAGCAAGTAGCTGCAAGCGTCCAAGTCGTGCACCAGCTGCCGCAGAGGACGCAATCTGCCCTTTTGCTTGTCGTCACGAGCTATTGAAAAGGCTTGGCCGGGCAAGCTTTACGACTTTATGAGTAGGAGTTGCTTGAATACTTCAGCGAGACTAGTGCTTTCTTTACAGGCGCCTAACAGTTAGATTGGGTGCGTGCTGGACACAACTGTTAGGCAGGCTTATGGGTGCACGACGACATGGTTTATGAGCCGTGGCGCGACTGCGATTCAGCTGCAGCTGACGTGTTCACAGACCGGACAGGGTGTTGCCAACGCGCTCTCTGCACCTGACTCTGCCCATCTCCGTCAACTGAGTCAAGCTGTCGGTCAGTGCATCTCTTTTGTCAATCAATCAATAGAATTTACGGTCCGGGGTAGGGAGCCAGATGTGACTCATCGGACTTCCTGGCTTGAAAGCACAGGTGAATGTGTCTGGCAATGTGATCAGTGTTTGCCTCAAAGAAAAGGCGAATGTCCCGCTGATGAAAGGCTGAACCAAACAAAAAAAAGTGTTGACCTCTGATGACACTGTAAAATGGGCAATCAAACAAAAAGTGTTGCTCATCCT
>BDIU01000602.1:0-10120 GCA_002118135.1 Trebouxia sp. TZW2008
TGAGACTAGGACGGTATCTAATCGTCTTCGAGCCCCCAACTTTCGTTCTTGATTAATGAAAACGCGTTAACGCATGCAGGAGAGGCACATTGAAAGGCGTTCGCCGAAGATTTCGCAGAAAATTGGCAGATTTGGTAGTCGGAGGCTTCCCTTTTGCGCCCATCACTGAAAAGCAGACTTTGATAGGCAATCTCCGATTTGGGTCTTTGTGACCACAGTGGACAAGGTTTGTCGGAACTCGCTGCAGAACAAGCTCAGCGTACTGGCGCGAACCTGCGACAGATCACTTGAACAACTCTCCATCAGCAGCTGTTACCGGAAGCTTGCCGCTGGTCACGCCTGCTTGCATCGCTGATCCCTCAGCGCTCTATCGCTAGGCCTTGATCTTAAGAGCTTGCACGAAGCACAAGCGGGCTGCTGGGTCGCTGCGTGGTCTTCAGCCATCTGCTTGGTTGACTCAAGTGTTGCTTTGCCTCACGGAAACCGATCGGCTCGTTTGCCTGCTTGCTTGCTTGCTTGCTTGCCTGCTTGCCTGCTTGCCTGCTTGCCTGCTTGCCTGCTTGCTTGCTTGCTTGCTTGCTTGCTTGCCTGCTTGCCTGCTTGCCTGCTTGCCTGCCTGCTTGCCTGCTTGCTTGCTGGCTTGCCTGCCTGCCTGCCTGCTGGCTTGCCTGGTCGCTTGCCTGCTTGCTTGCCGGCATGCTTGCTGGCTGACTGGCTTGCTGACTGATTTGCTTTCTTGTTTGTGTGCCTGCTGTGCCTTTGTGCAGTTCTGGTTGTGCTGAGACCCCTGGCAGAACACAGACTTGCGCCACAAACAGATTTAGATCTGACTGGCAAACATTTGTCATTCAAAGCACAGCATGTAACCAAGTCTTCCATGCCCACCAAAGTGGCTACAAGCAGATTTTGTTGAAGTACCATTGGTCAGGTGTTCAAGCCACAAGCCTTGTGTGTCACACAGCGTGTATGAAAGTTCAAAGGTGAGCTGACTCTTGCATGTCAACAGCTTTTTCAGCAGTTGCTGGCTACAGCAAATGTGTGCTGCAGGGTGCTTGCAAATGTCACAACAAACGTCAGCTGCATGATTGCAACTTGCAGGCAGATTGCTGAGCACTGAGCACTGCAAATCAAGAAGTTACATCAACTTACAAGCAGAGCATGTTGGATGACGTTGCCGTGTGTTTACATTCTCAAGGCCCCACTAAGCGTACGTGAGATATAGACCAAGTTTGTGATGACGCTCATCGCACAGGCATGTTTGTCACACATTGTAAAGCTGTCACATGTTTCAAACATGTTGATCAGCTTCCCAGTATCTTGCAAACGCAATACGCCATGTTTTTAAACGCCACTGAATGGTGCTGACGCCTCAGCGGAGTATGAGATGCGTCTCTTTGCTAGTGTAAAGCTCAGAAGAGCTTACTGTTGAAACTGTCATCGAACAAGGGGATGGCAATATTTTTTTTCCAATTTACAGTCCTGCAACCGCCTGAGCTATGATTTGACTGGCTAAGTCACTGTGTGACCACAAGCTACACATCAAGAGTGCTTGGCCTTGCATAGCTAGCTATACTTTGAGCTTGCAAGTACCAACATCACAGTATCTGTATGACAATCTACAAACTTACAACACACAGCAGCTAGATGACAGCAGCCTGTCACGCATTCATTGAACTAGTATTGCCATTGTGGACACTGAATAGCATGTTGAAAAAGGCACCATGCTACGCGTGCTCGGTGGGCAGGAGACACTTGTGCATAATTGCACAGCTGTCAATAGCTGCACTGCATGCAGCATCGCAAGCTTGAAATATGCACAGCTGATTGCGCTGCATGCTGAGAGGACAAATGTGAGCAAGCACACCTTGTTTGGTCGAGTAGCAAGGTGCAGTTGCATGGCTGAACAACAGGTGGCAAGCTTGCAACTATTGCATGAAGCATTGCTTCTGGCATCATCTGGGCTTTGACATATGTCAATTGCCTACAATCTGCAGTCAGCATGGCCCAGGTGTCTACGAAGGACACGTCAAACCCATTTCCAACAGCACCAGGCACATACATGTCATAGACCTGAGCTCATGGCTCCAACACATGCAACTTCTCAGGGACATGCAAAAAGGGCCCCCTGTGATGTATGAGAGCAACAGGACAACTAGTCCCCAGGCTGAGTAGATTAGCACAAGATTGTACTGAGGCACAAAAGCCCTTGTGCACAGCTCATCAGCTGTCAGCAATCGCACGGCATGCAGCCCTTCAGGGACAATCTGCATGGCTGCTTGTGAAGATTGCAAGGGAGACAAGACAAGCATGCATGAGGCACACAGGGTCAAGGAAAACTTAAGCTGCTGCATGGCTGAACAACTCATGAGCAGCTTTGTTGCTTGAGTGCTGTTGCTTTGTTGGTTGTGTGACTGCAAGCACGCCCTGCTTACTGATGAACTTGTCCATGTCCACTGCAGTTCCAGCTTACCATGTCATGCGCACTTGTGCACTAGAATTAGCTTTTGCGGTATTGCAAGTCAAATCTTACCTCATTGTCAGCTGACCAGCAGCTGGCCCCCTTTGTGTTCTTGCCCTCGACAGGTGCTGCAGCGTTGCATGCTTGTACAGTGCCACATTGTTGTCAACTGGTTTGCAAGCTCTAATAAACTCGTGCTAGCCAGCATAAAGTTTCCTACATGTGAGCGCACTGCATGGCCTTGCATTTGGCCATGCAGCAACATGCGTGTTGGCAGGGTAAAAAACATTTGCACCACTTTCTCAGTGTAGAGACGCAAGCAATAAGATGAACAGAAGCTGCACAGGCAAGCGTATATGCTGATAGATCATTTGTATTTGCTGGAGCATCAATGCATACATCAAATCTCTCTTTCCAATGATGTATGCTTCACTGCTGCAACAACAGCAGACATTTATATGTGGGCTCAGCTTGAGAAGACGTGGTACAGGCCATCTGTAATGGACGTGTGCCTTTGTGCAGACACGTAGGGCGTCATTATGCTTGACTCTATGACATAGGACAATCACTTAAGAGAACCAGGGAAACAATACAGTGCGCTGTGTTGCCAACGCAAAACCCCTTCTTACCTCCTGCTTCTCATGTGCAAAGGCGCTTGCGAAACATTTAGGAAGGAATTAGGCAGCAAGGTAAGGATAGGAAGAAAAGCATTCCAAAAGAATTTGTCCACTTGGCAATTGCTAGTCTGGTCTAAGAAGGTCATGGTAATTGAGGTCAGAACTAATTGTGTGCCGTCTTCAGAGGAAAGTGCCCATACTGGTACATATGGCTTCATGTACTCCTACCCGTTGGAGACCTGCTATTTGGAAACCTGCTAGCGGCGTACTCCAAGCTGTTGCAACACTCTTCTATGACGGCTCAGTTTGCGGCACCCACAAGCAACCAAATACCCTGCAGCACAACGTCGTTAACAAGTGGCTGTGCTCAAGGGTAACAGTTGCTTGCTGCCGTAATTTGCTGGTCTGCTTCAAACTACACAGGCACAGTGTGCATTTGTTGAGCTGCAGCATATCAGTTCATGCCATCGCTCCCTTGACAACTGAGTTCCTGGAGGTTGTTGCTCATTTCAGGCCTTCCTATGTCCTTTTGCAACCAATAGGCCAAAGCAGCATAAGTCAAGTGCAAAAACCCTTGAGAAAAGTAAAAAGGAATGGGACATGCTGGTGCAACAAACAATCACCAACCATGACTTCTTTTGGGAATGAACAGATTGTGCAGAGTTGACCGCTTTCACACTTTCTTTGCAATGCTTTTTTCAATTGAAGTGCAAAGGTTCAAAGGAAGCACAAAAAGGTTTGCGTATGACTTGAGAAAAGTGTGTTGCCCTTGTGTGTGTGTGTGTGCATGCTGGTCTCCACAGCTGCTTGCACACACAAATTTGCCCACAATGTTGCCCACAATTTTGTTTTCTTTGGCCATGCGTGCAAGGCAATGCTTCACATATAGCGTCAGCTTTTCTTGACCCTCCAACATCAAACTGGTTTGCGTTCAGAATAGTTATCAGCTTGCTCTAGGCACCTGAGAGCTTTCACCTGAGCTTGAAACCTTCCCTGAATCTGCTTCACATGTGCATTATTGTGTCTCAATGAAGCATTGCTACAGCGGTTCAAGTGTCACGGCATACAATCAATAATCCTCGTCTTGCTGGATGTTCTGCAATTTAGTGGCATTACCAAGCAGTTCTCTGCACTATGGTCAAGCTCATAACGAGGAAGCTTTGTGTGTTACGGGGTTGCAAGTCAGACGATATTACAAGTATTGGCTTGGTGCTGGAAGGCACGCAAGACCACAGCAATAGTACCAAGTAAACTTCAATGGTCTGCTCTAGCCTTGCATCAGCTATATCCCAGCAAGATCAACAGGGTTTGGCAGCAGCAATGCCATAACCTAGCAATCAGAGCACCCTGCTACANNCTACATTCCCCCCCCCCCCCACTTATTTGGGGGGGAATCAAGACCCCGGGCTTGAATCAATTAACGAGAGCGGAGAACCAAATCATTGTCAACCAAATCCTGTGACCAGCAGGAATCAATCGTGCGGAAGCGCTGGATTGAACCGCCGACCTCCAATCTGAGGTCAAACGGCCTAACATCCGAAATCACTGTAACCGGGCGCATGAAAAGGGTATGCTAGCTACGTGTCAGAGAGCCAATTAAGTTTGCCCTGTAACATTGTGTGAGTGCATTGTGTGTGCAGGCTGATGGCGGCGCGCCTAGTCAACGTCAGGGTAGCTCAGTCCCTGTTGGCAGGGATGAGCACCCAGACACAGGCCCAGGGTGCAAAGGTCAGTCTCACAAAGCAGCACCTCAGGGAGGCCACCAACCAATGCAGGTCAGAATAGCCTGGAATGCTATGGTTGCTTGACCTCATACTGGTCTTGTTTGGAGCCAATCCCAGAAGTTTATACGTAGTCCCAATGCATGACCAAGAAATGCTTCTGCAATGAATTTGTCACCCATGTCGACTGCCTTCAGCTGCCACAACAAGGCTGTCACACAACGCACCATATGCTTTATGCATGGACCGTATGCTTTGGGTCAAGCTTGCAGTTTTTCAGCGCGATATTTGCATCCTTGCATTTGTGATACAACTCTTAAAGACAGCTTGCGCAGATGCATTTGAGTTGTGAGTTCATGCGCAGAGTGTGCAAATTTCATCTCAAGCACCCTGTCCATGCAGAGGCCCGGCTGTCAGCTCCAGGCGCACTTAGATGACAGACTAGACCCAGGACAGCAACAAGTTGAAATTGTACATCCTGGCAGATGTTCAACAGTCATGCCTGTTTGGCATCAAGCCATTCTCTTGATGACTCAAAACACATCACTACCAAAGAAGAAGAAATGTCTGCATACTGCCTTCTGCTGTTGGCTGTTGTCTTGTCCTTGTACTGAAATCATACGGCATGTCATCAGTCTAGGTGTGGTGTGCCTCTGGGGATTGTGCCTGAGTTGCCTCAAACAGCCTTGTCGCTGAATTAATAGACATCTGTTCCACAGCAGCCTCCTTCTGATGCAGCTGACCTGACTGTGACTAATAAGTAGTGTTGTAATGCGCTCGATCTGCAGGTGGTTCAGCTTCAGTATCTGCAGCACTATGTCATAGACTGCCTGAATTTCAACCCCACAACCCCGAAGAGCGGCAGCCCCCAGCCTGAGTCTCTCTTCCTCTCTGTGGGAAGTCACAACCCAAAATCGGTCAAAGGCTGCAAATACTGTGACTAGAACTGCAACTGAGTCAACTGAGACTGGACCTGAATCTGAAACTGCAGATACTGAAGCTGAACCACCTGCAAAGCGTGCTCGCGGGGTGGCTAAGACTATTGCAAGCAATGGCGATGGTGCTCACATTGCAGGCAAGATTGCTGCAGCGTACAGTGCTGATCCTGCTTTTACTGATGAAAAGAAAAACAAGGACTGGAGCTTCCATGATGTTCTGTGGTGGAGTTATGACAAGATTGTAGTGCCGGACTTCAGAGCTATCAAGGAGCAGATTCTGCATGAGTCTCATGACTCAAATTATGCACCTGCAGGTCACTTGGGCACTCGAAAGACTGTCAACGGTGTCCTCAGGTACTTTACATGGACTAACATCTGGGCAGAGACAGAGACCTACATCCAGCATTGTCAGCTGCCAAGTCAACAAAGGCAGCAATGAGAAGCCCAGGGGTCTAAACCAAATGAGGTACCTCCTGAACCATGGCATGATGTGACTACTGATTATGTTACTGGATTTCCTGGAACTGCTAGCAAGTACAATGCAATTGCTGTGTTTGTTGATGCATTGACGAAACGTGTCATACTGGTGCCTTGTTCAAAAGCAGTTCTGGCGTCAACTGGGCTCACATGTTCATGGATCATCTGTATGCACATTTTGGTCGGCCTGAACGTGTACTGTCTGAATCAGGGACACAGTTTACGGGCTGTTTAACCAGTCTTTGGCTGAGCGTTTGGGCTATTCTTGGACATTGACAACTGCTCATGCACCTTGGTCTGATGGTCAAACTGCAAGAACTGACCGCCTGATGGAGGATATGCTGCGTAAGTTTTTGTCCGCAGACATGCTTGACTGGGACAAGTACTTAAGCCCTGTGCAGTTTGCCATCAACAATGCCTGGCAAGAAAGTGTGCAAGAGACTCCTATGTTCCTGAACTGGGGTAGACACCCTAAGACCCTGTTGATTGTGAATCTGCCAACTGGACCTGCTGCAAACCCTGCTGCTGATGACTTTGCTGCTCGCATGCGTGCCATTAACGCAAGAGCAAAGCGCTGCATGATGGCTGCTCAGCAACGGCAGAAACGCTTGTACGATGCAAACAGAATTGACATCACGTTTGGTGTGGGAACTGAAGTACTGGGTTCATCTGCAAACCTTGAACTGAAAGTACTGAAAACTGGAACCAGGAAACTGGCACCTAAGTGGGAAGGACCCTTCAGCCACGTGCTTGAAAGTTGGGCCACTAGGTCACAAACTGGAGTTGCCTGACAGCATGCAAGTGCGTAATGTATTTCACGTGTGCTACTTGAAGGCTTACCAGCGTGACGGCCGTGTGCAACCTCCTCCTGTGCCTGAAGTCATAGATGCCAAGTCAGGGTGGGAGGTTGAGCGCATACTGGACCACAGAGTCACCAAACAAGGTCGCAAAGCCAAGGTGCAGTACTTACTGAGATTCACTGGCCATGGTGCTGAACATGACATGTGGCAAGATGATGTTGAAAACCGTGCAGGACTTGTGCAAGCTTACTGGGACAGCAAACCTGTTGCACAGCGGCTGAGATCTGCAGTCTGTATTGCCAGGCGCTTTATTGCCAGCTCAATCTCAGCACACAAGGAAGCGACTGATTTGTGTGGGCCAACTGTGTAGCAAGCTGTGCTTGTGGCGCTGTGAGCGAGGCAAGGTAGGATGTGCAAATGGGCCTTGCATACGCTGAGCTGTTTGGCGCGACCCCCTCTCCCATTCCCCTTTCAAGCCAAATCAAAACAATTTTGAGACGTGGAAGGAGGCAATCCTGCTGACCTCAAAGCATTGTTGCTCCAATGCGCATGCTACCTGTCAAAGCAAAAGCAGTCCTTCAGTACTTGGGGAAGTCACATGCCAGTACAAGATAGAGGTCTGAAAGCAGTGCAATCAGTTGCGTAATGACTGGTGCTATAATGGAGACATGAGCTCATAACATCCTACTAAGTGCCTTCACTGATTGGCTGACAAGTTATGTCTCAAAAGGCACCAGCTGTGCATAATTGTTGCCATCTGCAGGGAATCTTTGCGGCACCTTATGTCTAGACACATCTACAAACATGAATACGCAAGACCATCAGTGATGAGCTGCAGCCTTCATGCAAAGAACTTGCTCATAGCTGCTCAGCCGAGGGTCTTGCTCACACTCTAGCCCAAAACTCATGCTTGCCTCAGCCCTCTGGCATTCTTCACAAGCATCCACATACAGTGCCTGCAAAGGGCGGCTTGCATATTTGTACTTGTGCCGCATGCATGCATGGATCAAATGACAAGTGCAACATTTACTTCATTGTGTCCATGCAAAATAGTTTGCTGAGGAGTCAGCCAAGCACCAAGCTTCTGACATCGCTAGGCAATACTATTTGTTGCATCAGACCTGCTGTCTGCTCTGCAATTACGTATGACGCTTGCTCCTCAGCAACATGCTATGCTAGGTACACACATGCCACCTTTATGAATTGCTATGCAGTTGGCCAAACACTGTGTATGGCAGCAGACATGCATAGTCATATGGCTGTATCAGAGTTAGTGACAGCTGTTGAACCATATGTGCATGCTTGCACAAGTGCTGCCTCACAAGCTGTCTATGCAGTTTGGCCAGGAATGACCTTACGGCCTCCCAACCAAGAGCAGCACAACGTGTGCGTCTTAGCTTTACACCATAGCTTCAGACCACAGCAATGGCTGATCATTGTCAAGCTGCTTCACTAAGGCAGCAAACCCTGGAGCAGCTAGCAATGAGTTCCCTAGCTCACAGACCCTGGAGCCACCGCTGCAGCTTGCAGCGCCGTGAAGGACTTTGCAATAGGGCAGCTGACCTGGGAAAAGCTAGCAGCGGGTCAGCCGGCTCACCATGACATGTGATACATCTCAGGGCAACCCTGTTTTGATCATACCTTTGCTGTAGACCAAGAGGTAAACACAATCAAAGATGAGACAAGATGAGACCTGCTCTTAGCCCATCTGGAGAGACCCTGGAGCAGTGTCCATGCGCTTGGCAAGATCTGAACTGGGGAGCTTGAGAGTTCCACGGTCCAGACCTTGAAAAGCTGCTCATACATCCCTAGCAGTGATATGGTTTTGCTGACCGTGGAGGCCTTGATGTGTCCTAACATTTAGGACACATCAGGCGCAACTCCAAATGAAGCAAACAAGTACGATGGGGTACAGCAATCACTGAACTTAAGTAACGTTCTTGAACATAGATGCCGAATGCAACTATACTAGATAATGAAAACAGGAAGGTGTGGGTTGCAGAGCATGTCATGCACTCGCGCAGCAAAAAACAAGAAACTATCAACCATGTGTAAAACAGCAGGAACTTGCATAATGGTGTCGTACAAACTATATGCGGATGCACTTTCTGCAATTGGTCTGCTATGATTAGAACTCAGGCAATTTCGACCACGGTTGTCCCTTGAAACCTGGCTAAGCTCTGGTTCCAGCGCATTAGCATCCTAGAATTCAAGACATATCTCCGTGAGGGGTGGCCTAGACCACCTCCTGCGCATCGAAACCTCTTGAACTCTCCGAGCGCCGACCTAAACCCTGGTCAGGCGATGCTTAGCGTTGCCCTCATCATCGTTCTAATCTTAATTAGCAGACCAGCAGTTCGGTCAAGCCATAAATAGCTTGTCTTTATGAGATTGAAGCGCAAGACCATGCATTGTTTATTTTTTGGAGAGATGCAACTGTAATATCATACACACACACTGCTTTGAAGTCGCTTTGGGTAGAAGACCTGCACTTGAACTGATTTTAGCATTTGCAACAAATGAAAAGCAACCTTCCACGCCTGATATCTATTGGTGATTAGCTCTCTTTGCTTGAGACAGCCAGTCTTGACAAAATCAGCTTTTGTCACACTGACTGTCTCAATAGTGTCATTAAGCCACAGCACATCAGGCCACAAGTCAAGCAGCAAGATTACCATAAGAGACTGGCTCTAAGGACTGCCAGCACTCCAGGGGCCAAAGGCTTGACACTTGGCACGTTGCAACCTCATTTCTAAGGTCTGTCAAACAGGCAAGCCTTGAAAGCATGCATCTGTTTTTAAGCTTGTGTGTGTGTGGGTCATTGCACAGCTTGAAGGGTGAACGTTGGCAGGCACAGCATGCTGTTGGGCTAGCAGGGCAAATGTGCTTGGCTGTGCAGCTGTGTTGTGTGTTTGGTAAGAGCGCTGGTGGCTAACAGTGTGCATACATATTCCAGCTGCTGCACTGCAGGCAGTACAGCCTGATGAAGCAGCCTTGCTGCCCCACCAACATGCTGTCATTGCCATCATCAAACTCACAAGCTTGCTGTTGATCCAGTTGCAATGTCTGGCAGCAGAGCTTGATGCAGCACGTTGGCTGCCACCACTCC
>BDIU01000603.1:0-19615 GCA_002118135.1 Trebouxia sp. TZW2008
CAGCAAGCTCGCCTTGCTCCATAGGCCTCGGCTCAGTCCCCAGGTCTGCACAGAGCCTGATGTAAGCTTTGCGATCCTTTCGCAATGTCACCGAGTAACGCTCAGCCTTCCGCAGTGCCTCGGAAAAGGTCGCAAACTCAGATCTACCTTGAGTCAAGGCCAGCTGGTTCTGATGATCCAGCCACTGGCGGTAGTTCACCACGCACGCTATCATAGCAACCCCGAACTCACGGGCAGTCATGTCACTGCCAATGGGTACGCCCCAGTTCACCACATTGGCTGCGTCGATGGCCACTTGCACTTTCACCTCTCGAGTTGCGTCAACCTGACGGAAAGTGTCTACCACTGCGGACAGTAACTTTGACAAAAGTTCCTCGACTGTGGTGGGATGCTTGAAGAACTTGGTGTTCGAAAGCCAAGCGTTCAGCTCCTCCTCAGACTTGATGTCTCGAGGAATAGCCCAGTTGAGTGCCATACTTGCAAAAGCTCTGCGTATGCGCGAACTCTGCCTGCGAGCGTAGCCACGCCCCAAAACCACTATAACGGAGTTGAGTCTATGCGCAAGAAGGTCGTATGGAATTCACACGAGTGGCGTTGGTTGCAGTGCCTATATGCCGGTTCGTAACTCCTAAAGGTCGTTACAACCTAGGACTGGTATTGTAACTCACGCAGCCGTTACACATGTAACAGCAAAAGGCTCAAAGCCTAGTCTCAGTCACTTCGAATTAGGACATCAGGGTAGCTGAAACCCTCGACATGTGCACACACCTTTTTTGCACAAGAAGGTGCATCAGATGTTCTTAGCAGGCATTCATGCTTTGCTAGTACTGCATAGCGCCAGTACATCAGCTCTTGATGATTAGCCACATCAATTGAGCTACAGCTCCAATAGTACCATGGATGCTCATTACAAGATTTGGATCAAAAAATGAATCCAGTCTAACAAAGCAAACATTCAGCAACAAGTCAATCGATCGATCAATGAATTATTTCAGGAAACCAATCTTGGGGAGCATGTTGTTATGTGACGACATAGCAGCATCTCGTGGTTGAACTCATATTACGTTTATCATCACAACCAAAAAGCTCTGCAAGAGGGGGCGAATGTGACGGATTACCGTCACTACATCGTCCATATAATTTACATTACACATGCTGATGATTACTCATCACTTCTTCCGCTTATCAGACCTGCACATCAACGACTAGTGTTATCTCAACACTCCCTATTCACGGAAGTTACTGTGTGACAAGCGCAGACTTGTCACAAGAGGCCTTCACGGACAGTTTGCTGGGACCATCAATGTGATGCCATGGTGCCATGGGCCACCATGGTGCGTGACAACCTTGCAGAGGGCGGCAGCGCAGACAAGCAGGTCGAGTTCATGCAAGACAAGTGTGACCAAGCAGCAGAATTGCCGAGTTTGCACAAGAAGGCCAGGCAGGTGCAGCCCAGGTATTACAACCCGGCTACAAAAGGCTCATGTCCCTGGACCTCACCGCTAGGAAACATCAGAAGCTGCTACAGTCGGAGCAGCCCCTGTCCATAGAGTGTATTGCTTAGACATTGACTACTTGGGACAAACTATGAGGCACGTGTCTAGTGACAATGCAGTCGAAGGCCCAAGCAGCAAGGCCGAGTCATGCACTTCAGGACCTTCTCCCGCTTGCCTACCCAACGCTTTGACAATCTGGCAGCACTGGTTTTTGGGACAACTCCAATGGTCTTGTGCCCTGCCTCAATTGCTGGCTAGCCTGCTGACTCAAGACACATTGTTAGGCTTTTCGTTCTGAGGGCGCCTGAGATAGCCAATCTACGTGGCCGATCACGTCATCCCGAGAAGGCCCGAGAAAGCATGCTTAGCCAGCCAACAAGGCTGATCACATGTGCCACACTGTGGCAATGACTATATGTCCATGGCAATGGCAAACTTAGTCACGAAGCCCTGACTAACTTCCTGACGACTTGTTCGAGCAACACCGCATCAGCCTATTGAAGCATAGTCCGTTGCTCCACGACCAGGCAGCGAGCTTAGTAGAGCTGGATTCACGCAATCTCTTGTGGCCCTCATGAGAGGATTGTCGGTGCAGCGAAGCAGTGCACTGATCGTTAGAGCATCAGCCAGGTTTGCCAGCAGCTCAGAGGAAGCCAAAGCGCTGAGCAAAGTCACCGGTCGAGAGCCCCCCACTCCGCCTGACTCGACCACGACTGTTGCTGGACAGTCTTTCCCTGGAGATCTGCGCTCCACGAGCGGACTTGGCTTTGGTGACAACTTGCTTGACCATACTTCCAAATGGATGCAGGTATGCCTGCGTCATAAGTGTGTCATATGCAAATATTTGGCTTCCACTCACACAGTCTGCTTTGGCTACGCAGCATGCTCAGCCAGGCCAAGGAGGCAATGAGACCTCTCCTATGGAGTATGTGTGGCGCGCAGAACCTATCAAGGTCCACGGTGCTGTGGTAGCATCCTATGGAAGTATGTCATTCATGCCTATTGCTGTGAAATTCATCAAACTTGTTCTACCTAGCTGCACACCTTAGACTGAGCCTGTTTACATAGCTTGTGGTTGGTTCTGCAGGTGAAAATCCTGCATTAGGTTGTCCAGTGGAATATATCAACCTGAAAGGCAGCTCTAAAGAGCATCCTGTTGTCTGCAAATACACTGGCAACAAGTACTACTCAGATGACTGGAGAGGATCGCATTGACAACTCCAAGGGGATAGCAGTAATTTTATTGCAACAGCTTGGTCCTTTCACAGGATCACATTCAACAATGGTGCACAGAGCTGGCCTCGTTATGGCCTTTACTGCTGAATTTCAGCTTTGTTATTGCATGTGCAAAGATATGCAATGGGTAGTGGCTCAGCAACCTTTCATCTGGTTAGCATCTTCTGCTATATAGGCTTGTTTCGACAGTGCGAGCAGCCATGCAACATCCTAGCGACTTTTGCAGAGCATGCGCTCATCATGCAATTTTATCTTGAACGTTTAGGAATACAGCAGGCCAAACACAAGATCAATGATTGCAAATCTGGTGCTGGCTCAGATGCACCAGGCAATAAGGGTTGTTGATCAAAAGTGTGCCAGAATCTAACACCCGTCTGCACAACAGGGAACGCAATTGCATTGTTGACTACTGCTGCATGCAAATTACTGTCATGTTGTGTACTTCATTCTGCCTGCACCACTGCCTGTCTGCAGCCTGCGAGAGCATGCACATTTCAAATGCGTTTTGAACATACAATCTGGCGTGACCTTGACATGCAAGGCGTATCTGCGGCCCTTATATGTGCGTAAAACGCATGCCATCTATGCTATCAGGCTGCAGCGCAAGCTTGCTTGAAGCGTTCGGGGAATCAGCAGCTCCGTACAAGCAGCATCAGAAGCCACTCCAAGCATCTGACTCCTTTTGACGCTTATGCACGGTGCCAAAAAGCGGGACGCATTTGCAGTACTAACAAGCTCGGCCAAGCGAGTCAAGCCAAATCCTGGTGGTTCTGATTCTGTCCAGGTGATCTGCAAGTGTCGCTACAACAACCTCTGTAAAGCTGATAGAAACACGTCGTGTCTGACCTTCAGCTTTCTTCCTTTCAAGCCTGCCCAATTTGCGAGACAAACGTGCCCAGAAGGCTCATTCAGGACCATGCTGAGGTCTGCAATGGCATAGCAGTGAAAGCCCAAAAAGTCAAGGCAGACAGTCAAGACACAGCAGCTGTCACACCAAAATCAAGCTCAACACAGCCTAGTCCACAAGCAGCACAGCCATCACTGCAGAAAGATACAGATCAGCATGTGTCTGCACACACGCAGAGCACAGCCTCAAATAATGCTTTGTCATTTCTCATGGCTGAGCAGCGTGAGAGAAGTCATGTTTTCATCTTTTTCTTGGAGCAAAAGCCAGACAGTACTTGGCAGGCATACTGGTTCAGCAAAGGCACAAAGGCCGCAACAAGGCATACCAACAGCGCATCAACATCTGCTGCTCAACAAGTAACACACAGCATGGCAAACGTCGCACTTCCCACCAGCCAGGCTGTCTGGACTG
Source organism: Trebouxia sp. TZW2008 (assembly GCA_002118135.1). Classification (NCBI taxonomy): domain Eukaryota; kingdom Viridiplantae; phylum Chlorophyta; class Trebouxiophyceae; order Trebouxiales; family Trebouxiaceae; genus Trebouxia; species Trebouxia sp. TZW2008. The sequence continues at coordinate 4,051 of BDIU01000603.1, forward strand.
CAACAACACAAATGTCCAGCGCCACACTGCAAGCTATCAATGCGCCTGCTGTAAGTGCTGGCAAGTCCAAAGTGACTGTGCAGCTTCAAACCAATGCAGCATCAGGTGCTGAAGGTGATCTGGATCAATCAGCAAGCCCTCAAGGCGCTGCCAGTTTCAAAGGAAGTCCATCGCTGCTGAAAAGCGCTTTGCAGAAGAATGTCAGACTTTGCAGGGCTGCACCAGCTGTCAGGTGCGGCAATTTCCAGCCAAAAAATTGCACGGTTCACACACCTACATGCTGAGCACAATATGCTCATGCTCAATACAGACCTTTCACAAGCTGCAAACTCGCGGGCTCAGACCATGATGCATTGAAACAAGCAACTATTGTGGTACTCAATATAGCCCTGTCGCAAAGTGCACTCTCATGAAACTCAAATAGTGTTAAATACACACAAATCATCATGAGAGGCCTCAAAACAGGCTCAGTGCCCTGTCACTACAACCAAAACGTGCCACTGTGATGAGCTGAGTCTTCTCTCTGATTTGCTGCAGATGTGCGCTGCAACTTATGAGAGACAATGCAGCTGAGTTTCTGAGGCGTGTATCAATCATCTGCCTTGAGGATGCCATTCTGCACCCTGGCATGCCTCTGCTAGTCTGGCTGATGTGCGCTCAAGCTAAAGGTGATGCTTGTCATTAGGTTCACTGCTTGAACAGAACATGACTTGCTCAACATTGCTGAACTCACTTGCAACAATACTGCCTGTAGTCTGGCTACTGTATGCTCAAGCTCAGAGTACTGCTTGTCATTAGATCACTGCCTAGGCAGAGCATAGCTTGCCCAAAATTGCTGAACTTACTGGCAGCAATACTGCCTGTAGTTTGGCTAATGTGCGCTCAAGCTGAAGGTACTGCTTGTCATTAGATCACTGCCTAAGCAGAGCATGAACTGCTCAACATTGCTGAACTCACTTGCAGCAATGCTGCCTGCATTCTGGCTGAGTGCGCTACAGCTAAAGGCACTGCTTGTCATTAAATGCACTGCCTAAGCAGTGAATGCTTGCTCAAAATTGCTAAACTTGCTTGCATCAATACTGCCTGTAGTCTGGCTCATGTGTGCTGAAGCTAAAGGAAGTGCTTGTCATTAGATTCACTGCCTAAGAAGTGAATGCTTGCTCAAATTGCTGAACTCGCTTGCAGCAATACTGCCTGCCTCTGAGAAAGTGCCATGCATGCAGGCTACGTCCTGAGCAAGTCCACAGGCTTGCTTTGTCTGCAGATTGTTCACGAGCTAGCCTCAGTGTCCGTGCGTGACTGCTATCCTACAGAAAGCCCTGCCAACTCTGATCAAGGTATGACTGTTTTGTACACCAATCACATGTCATCATCATTCTGTTTTTGCAGCACATGTGCTGGAATGTGTGATTATCATTATTGGCATTGTTGTCAAGGCTTGGCCAGCATGGCACATGTTGATATAGGTAAAAGCTTGGGCCAAGAGGAAGAAATGCTAGTGCGCTGCATCAGTATACGGGCTGCGTATGGGGGCATGGGCAGCGATATAGCTATGCTGAAAGCCTTTGCTTCTGTCTGGGCTTCCAGGTGTGCTGCATTGGGTATCTCTGTCAAGTGTACTGTACTGCGCTTCACCGTTAAGTGTGCCACATTGTGCATCACCATCTGGTTGTTACAGCATGATTGTTTGGGGATTTTGCATGACCACAGCTGGCTTTTGACATCACCTGGTCCTTCTTGTGACTGTGTGCTCCAAAAAGTGGAGCATTTGCATATGGCACATGAAACCTGACTCTCTGCATGAGTTGTGCATGCCAATGGGTGATGCAGGCAGCATGGCCCTTTTGCCATGCCAATGCAGCTTTGAACCGCTTTGCAATACACATCAGCAAGTGGAGTGTGCTTTGTCACTAGAGGCTAAGCAATATTGTACAATTGTGTGGCCACAGGTTTTGCACCCATTTGGATGGTGAAAATGTCGTGCCAAAGCTTGCAACAGGAGGCCTTGCACATGTGCAATGCCCTGGCTCTAAGCTATCTTGGCTGACATACATTCAACAAGCATATGCAGAGCTGCAACTGCCACCTGGTAAGTCCTTGTCCATATGCAAACAGCAGTGCTTACATGTCCAATCATGTTTAGTGCTGGTGATAGCGAACATCATGCAGCTCAACTGTGATTAACCACTCATATCAAACATATACGTTGCAGTCACTGCTTCATTGCTTCCTGCGCATGTGTTTCCCTTTGCAAAAAGTCCTCTGTAGCATAAAATTCCACTAGCAGCAGCTGTTTTCTGCACTGCAGGTGGCATTTCTTCCATTGCTGTGACCCCACTTGCGCGTGGTGATATCCCTTTGTCAGCTGTGGATTTCCACATCAGCAGCATTGTAGAGGAGCTGATGCAAAAGCCTAACATTTCAGCAGCAGCGCAAGCAATTGCAGCCCTAGGAGGACAGAATGCATCAGACCTGTTGCGCAGAGCTATGTGGTTGTTTCGCAGCGGTCTCAACAACAAACAGGACCGCATGGCGCAAGGCAAAGCAAGGAGCACTCAAGACATGCAGACATTGGATCCTCTCTGGCAAGCAGCACAGGCTGCAGCTGATGCCTGGTCGGCTGACTACATACGCCGCCGCTTTGGCTAATCTGTAGCTGATTGCAAGGCGCCTTGCCTGCACAACTGGTCACTGTATTCTCAGTGGCCTTTCAAGAGCACATGAGAAGTATCACGCCGAAGCCTGATGTTGCAGTTCAGGCAGTTCTGTTTTGCTACGAAGCTATGCACTACATGCAATCATTTTACAGTAAAGTTTACCTGTTACTGAGTCAGTGCTAGGCTCGTCTGTTGAATTCGATGATGGCAATACACACACCAGTATACACGTATATGGGTCTCACAACCACGTGCACACAGCTCGTGATGCTCACTGATTGATCTCGGAGTTCTAACAATTTTGATATCTTTGGCATGTTGGACCCAATATGATGCAGAGCTGCAGTCACCAAGTCCCCTCTGCAGTCCTGGCGACTTTTGATTTATCACTACTGGCAATATGAACACATGTATTGTTCACAACTCGAATATATGGTAACACTACTTTGCACTGAATGATAGGAAGCCTACGACTCGGATATCTACAACTCAAAACTGCAATGCACAAGCTGGTGCAACTGGGCACGTCTAAGGGGTTTCGCTATGCCCTCAGATAACAGCTGAAAAAGTTGCTGCCAATCTGTTTACCGACTCTACACTAAGCCAGGCACTTGCCCATGTTGACGTCAGAACGCCTTGCATCATGTCACCTTTGCTCTCTCAGCTCTGCAGCTTGACTTGTCCTGCATGCCCACCATAGACATCAGTGCCAAGAGCAGCATACAGCTGTCTACAAAGCTATGCGCAGTTTGTTACCTTGCTAAGTCTCATCACGTCTGGCTGAGTCCCAGGAGCTGCCGTCTTGATGCTTGCTTCCACCAAGGTCAAAGGAGACAAGGACCATGAGCATTATCACCATGGTCCTCAGCTTGATGCATTTGCACTGTAGTCGAGTGTTGACCTGCACATACAGGATATAGAGGTCAACCTGATGAAGCAGGTATCACTCAGTACCGTTTACATAGATGGTCACAGCGTCTTTTGAGATGGCAGGCTGAAGTGCCCCTTGCGTGTTTTGCCTTATGCATGCACAACCACAGGACTGACAGCATGCAGAAAAACTGATGGCAACATGTCACCACACTCACAGATAGCATGAACATGCAAGAACGGCTTGTGCTACCTTGAGACTTTGTGCTGGGGCCACTTTCTAATCTAAACAGGAAGGGAGGGCGCCCGAGATAAGCTGGTGGCTCTGGAAATCGCGCTGGCTCGAGGACTAGACAGTATAGGCAGGCCGTCGTCATCATCATGAGTCTTGAGTCTATATGCCTCTTTGCCAGGGGTCAGGAGGAATACACCAGAGAATACAATCTGTACATCAGGTACAAGCTTGCTCACATCTGAGCAGCGGTGACATACAGAAGAAATTGCGGAAAGGTGGGCTAGTCTGGGCAGTGAGCTGGAACTGCCAGGGCTGCAACATGGCAGACCCTGGAGCAGACAGTCAGCTAGATCACGCTGTCTCTGTGAGTGGCTGACAGGCTTGGAATCGTGACGAAGTTGGGCTCTGCTTCAGCTGTGACTGTCCGTGAGCGCAAGCCAGGCAGAGCAGACACAAGCTGAGCCAGCACATCACTTGTGCTGGACTGCAGCCGCACATTGAGAGGGGCAAAGGCACCCAGCATTGGCGTGCTGTTAGCAGCTGGCTGATTTGAACCCAGGACCTGTCCACTCAACTCAGGAATATCTTGCGCATTCTGCTGGCTGAGGGCAAAGCTAGGTGAGTCAGGTAGCAGCTGGCTCTGTGCTGTCGGGATGCTGTCAGAGGAACCAAAGTCAATGGCAGATTTAGACCTGGTGCTGATAATGAGGCCGCGAGGTGACTGAGGCGGATCAGACAGAGAGTATACGCTCTTGAGAGACCTGACCATATTAGGCACCGAGGCACCCCTCACACTGCCAGCCTCTGCTAGGATGGCCGAATCAGCTGATGGGCAAGAGGACAGCTCCTCAATAGGAGACAGGGCAGATTGAAAGCATGGCACGCTGTTGTAGCGTGCCACGCCACAGCCAGCAGCCAACTCAGTTTCTTCGTCAAGGGTGAGATAGCGAGGGGAGGCGACCTGGACGTCAAAATTGGCTGGGATGTAGCCAAAGCCTGGCAGAGCAAAGGCTGAAGTGGCGCGGCTGATGCGGGCCCTTGAGCTGCAGACGCTTTCAGGATCACATGGGCAGCTGTTGGGCCCTGGGGCAACTTGCTCATGGCCAGCACGCCCGGCCAGCAGGTACACTCCCACAAAAATGATCTGAATGGGCAAAGTGGGCAGAATTGAGGCATGTATGTTCTGAACTTGATTCATTTTGCAGCTGTAGTGACAGCAGCGAACAAATCCAGTTGCATTCACCATATTAGCAAAACGTGTGGATTCATGATCATGCGCTGGTAGCAACAGATCACAAAGCATCATTGCATCAAGGGAATGGACGCCTCTCACAAAGCATGACAAAAGCTTGGGTACAAGGAAGGGTGAGGACTGTACCAGCACACCAAGGCCAAACATGCTGGCTGTGAAGGCTGTGAAGGCATGATACTCCTGGTAGTAGATGCCTCCGCTCACAACAGAGAATAGTGTCCAGCTGATCTGCATGGTGGGCACGATGACCACAGCTGGAAACAATCGCAGTGCCTGCAACACATCAAGCATTTCAGTTGGGACACGTGTGGCTAATCCTGTCCTTGACAGACTGTTTGTGATCATCAGTACATAGCAGCCTCAAGTGGAAGTGCAGAAATGCCAACAGAACTAAAATACTGAGTGTGGATATGTGCTTCAAACAAAAGGCGCAAGAATTGTTGCGCGTTGTCCTGACAAATGCTTGAGGCAGTGCGTGAAGACGATTCATTTTCAAATTGAGGTCAGCAGCTGTGACAAAAGGCGACAGCTGCAGCGTGTGTGTAAGCAGCATGCATGCCATTTTGATTGACAGGAGCTGATTGTCTGTGTGGCTCTACAGCAAGGCTTGATGCAAATGGATCACCTTGTTGAGCCTGGTCACCCAGAAATATGCACAGCACAGGAACAACACCAGCACCAGCCAAAAGAACCAGGATGTCAACTGGCTGTTGCCGTCTATGGTGGTACGCAGCAGCGTGGACAAAGCCTTGCTGAACAGTACACTCTGGGTGCCTATCATCCCACTGAACAAAGAGTAGCTGATGGGCAATGCCTTCATCCAGCGATGCGACATGCCACCCAGCCCATCGTGCCTGCAAGCAGCACAAACTAAATGGGCCTTTGCATGAGTCTTGCATAAGCTCAGATGCTGCTGATGCGCCGCAGGCAATTGACTGTAGCAAGCACAAAGCCAAGACGATACAGGGAGCAGATGCTGCCAGCTGTTGGAGGATCAAGTCCTTGTTGCATTTGAGCTTCAGCACCAGAGTGTATTGCACTGCTTACCTGAGTTTTCGGCTGCCAATCTTGTAGACAACATATGCTATTCCTGCCGTCACCAAGAGCCACGACAAGTAGGCAATGTAGACATCACTGCAACCAACATACAAGATGTCAGGCATATGTTGAGTTTGAAGATAAGCAATGCTGCCCCGCCGTGTACTCACTTCTGAAAGTAATCAATCAATTGCTGAGTAGTCAGGGGCCTGGACTGGTGATTGCCAAAGACCACAAGAACAATGCAGCCAGTGACAATCATAGCTGTAGCTATCACTATACGCCTGTCTGCCTGCAGATCAGACCCAATGATGTCAATCTGAAGCTTGCTATGTTTGACCTTGAAATGGTATCAACAGCATAATGATGGCATTACTTAAAAAAATCGCCAGCAAAGCTCATGAACCTTTTTTCATTTTGCTTGTCAGTGCAGTCATGCAGTGCAACATGTTTGGCATCACCTTGATTGCAATGTACAGAATGCACAGTACATACATGAGCTGAAATTGGTCAGTCGCATACCCTTTCGTGCAGAACAAACCAGGCAAAGATGACATTGGACACAAACTGGATTGAGCCTAATGCTGCCAGTAGTGACTGTGCAGCAAAGCCTGCATATCAGCGCAAAGTGTCATGGACAGTTCATCAGGCATTTGTGTCCTGTTGGTTGCAGATTTTGCAACATAATCTTCGAGAAACATAGCTTACCAAAGGACACAAAGTTGAGGACATTGCCAACAGCAAACAGGGCTATACCAAACTGCCACTCTCGATATTTCCTGCATAAGCACACGATCATCAATAAGCTGCGTCTATAGAGAGCTGCAAAGCAGGCACAGCGCGCAGTACCGTATAGGGCGTCTACTGCTCTCTGGCACATCTGACGCTGAGCGCTTGTTGTGGCCTAGCTTCATCACATTCTGCATAGCATGTCAGCTGAGACTGGTGTTCAGCACACCTGAGCGCAACAGGAAGCGTGCTGACACATACCGTTCCAAGGTTGATGAGTATACTGCCAACCTGCGACAGCAGGAATAGATTCGTACTGTCTTGTCGAGCAACATGTGGTCGTACTGAGGCATCAGCGTGTCCCCTTCAAGGAACGTTGTACAGGTATAGCCAGGCTTTGTAAGGCAGTTGTTTGTTACACAACAGTCGCGGCGACATTTAGGTCACGAGCACGCACCACGTTGATGATGGCGCCGATGAACCATGTACTCATGGTGTCGTGCTCTGATGCGCAAGGGGGCAGATCAGGTCAGAGCGCGACCAATCCTAAGCAAACCCTTCTTTTGCACGTCAATTTCAAAGCTTGGAAACTTTGCCTCCAATCCTGCCGGCTGCGTTCATTGCATCACACTGAAACATCGAGCTCACCTCATGTGTTACATTCCCAGTGTGAGCAAAGCGCTTGGCAAGCCTGTGCAACAAGGCTCAAACATTTGGCCTGGAAGGGCCAGGGGCGAGTCAGAGGGCGGGTGCAAAAAGCCCTTTCCCACTCAGCGCTCAGATCAGACAGGCAGGCTCATGCAGCGTGCTGGTGCGCATCAAGCTATTCGAGCGACGAACCATTCGTAGCACCCTTGGAATATTGCTGTCCTGATGTGATCCATGCTGGCATGACGCTGGGCGCATGAACGATCGTATGCAGCGAACAGACCAGCGAGCACCATGCATTCACGTTGAAGATGGATCTTCAGCAGTCTGCTGCTCATCGGTCGAACACAGCAGTGTGCACTGAGTCGGCAGATTTGTCTGTAGGCGCTGATCCGAGCAGCGCACATGACGACCGCGCCCACAGACAAGCAGAAAACTGACCAGATAGTTGCAGAGTGCTTGGTCAAAGCAGCTCATGTGGTGCTTGGCTCAAGATCAGAAAGCACAAAGCAGTCACACCATCCTGGCAAGAAGTCTTGGGTAAATTTGGCATAGCACTGAAGTTTCCAGCAGTTTGCCAGGGTCTTTGAGCAAGACTTTGCTTGTTTTGTGCTGCAGTTCAACCTCAACATAGACGAGGTAGCTGCTGCTTCACAAGCCATTGATGTTTGGCGCACAGACATCAACTCTCCAGCATATATAGAGGTAAACGGGCTTCCATGCTGTCATGGCACCAAGCCAAAAATACAGATACTCAACCTATGCAGGTCTACTTGAGGCCCTGGGGGGCTTCAGAAGAGCAATCTGGGCAGCATTCAACTCTGGGGCATCATGACATATGTTTGCAGTCAAATGCTTTCCCGTCAGCAGTACTGCTTGAAAGATGGCTGTTTCACTATGAACCAGCAATCCCAGACGGTAACTTGCAGAGGAGGCGAGCTCAGCTTGCGCGTCTGGATCCTCCTGCTGTATACAAGCGCGCTGTAAGTGCACGGTCTTCAAAAGAAACCTTTGTGCTATTTCAGCTGATACACATGTCATGTGAACTCTGGTCATATGACTAGGAGGAATGACCACTGGCTAGTGTGCGCAATGCAGGTGGTAATGCTGAGGTCTCTTACAAGCTATGTCCGCTTACTGCCAGGTTATCGGATGTACAGAGCATGCAAGGTGACTTGCATGTGTTTTGCCAATCCGTTGTATTGTTTGCATGCACTCAAAGACAATGCGGTTGTGTCCAGTGAGCTTTGAAATCTCATCCACAACTGTGTCACCATGCAAGCCTTTCTACAAGATATGATCAAATCATCTGCACAAAGCAGGCCACTTGCAGACCGAAAAGCTCCTGAGTACATGCAGAAGTCAAGTAGTCCAGCACGCCTAGGGTTCTGCCTACTCAAAGGGCATCAGTCCAGCAGTGGTACAGCAAAAACAGCCAACCTGCGTCACTTCAGCTTCACAGCTTTGGACACCCCATACGGGCAGCTGAAACTTGAAGTCGACTATGCTCCAGCAGCTGCTGTCAATTTCTTGGAGCAATCCACAAGTCCAGGCCATCAGCCTGATTTCATTCCAGACTATGTAAGGGGTGCTAATCCAGTAGATAGGCGGCGCTCAAGTGATGCAGTGCCAAGAGGCGGCCTGACAGCTTCACTGCAAGGCAGCCAGCGCCCCCACTCACTCCGCAACCCTGGCCCTGCAGGTCTGAAGATGCCTTACAAAAAGCTTGTACTGCATGATGCTTCTGCCTGCTGGCAAGCACCTTGCACAAGGGCCCCTGATTGCATGACACACATCCCTCACACCACGCTTTTGTTGCATATAGCGCTCAATCGCACATCTGGCTCACGTACAACTGCTCAGGAAATGATTGCATGTCCAATGTGCAATTGTGTCTCAGTCGGAAGCGGCTGCCACATACATTGTGTTTGGGCACAGAAAAAGCAGCGGCAGCAGCAGATGCTCTGCAACGGCCATCATCTGGCCTACGAAGGCACAGCTGGAGCAGAGAAGTGGTGCGCATCTCACCGCCCTCGCCCAGTGCCCTCACTCCATTTGCTGGGGGCAACCGGCCCCCTCTTGCTGCCCCTAGCGGCGTTCAGAATGACGCCAGTCTTGTACCTTCCCCTAGCCTGCCAAGTCCGTCTCCTGGTCAGGTAGAGCGCTTGGTCCCGTTGCGCATGGTCAAGGTTGGCTTGTGAGATATGCAGTACCACCTGCACTGGCTCAAGCACACCAGTTTGGCTGGCACTGTCATGCATGACTCGTATGACCATGCAGCTGCAATATGCTTTGGCGCTGCATACTTTTGCATATGTATCTCCAGGCATTGCATTTGAGCGCTGAGCGCTCCTTGCTGCAAGTGACCACCCTATCTTGCTGTGTGTGACATTGTATTGCACATAAATGATGCAGGTCAGTATGTCTCCTTTAATGCAAGCAAGGATGCAGCGCACTACATCCACGCCAGCACAGCCGCAAGTCCAGTCCAGTTGGCGGTTGGACCTGCCAGATGAAGCAGTACAGGACAGCGTTCCCGCAAGTACGCAGAGCCTCAGCCAGCAGCCAGTGCTGTGTACCAGCCCTCCTGTACAGGCAGCACCCAGCAGGGCAGCTGCACCCAGAACCACTGGCACTGAGCCGGTATGCAAGCCTGATGTCCCTGATCTTTCTGTGACATCTGGTGCATTGCCATGAAAAGTGATCGCTGTTTGAACCACCCGCACTGAGCCAACGTAAGCCTGATCTGCCCTGTCCGTCTATGACATATCAGCACTAGACAGCAATTGAGGCAGCAACAGAGCAGCATCACTCATGCCTCTAAGCTATTCATGTTCCTTGCGTTTTGCTTGATCCTGAGTCAAAAGCTGATGATTTTGATGAGATTTTGATTGAATGAGTACTGATTGAACGTAATGGTCAAGGACTAGGAATATCATGTAGGCATGTGGACATGAGATACTGCAGCAATTTTGCATGAGGACTCCTGTGCACATTGCTGTAGTTTGTTGTCAGGCTGCACCACTGACACATTGCAGTCAGTACATGCGTAGCAACTGATCTCAGTCAGCTAGTCTAGCAGGATTGCGTGTACAATGTGAGTTTGGAATGTTTGGCTCCAGCTAGCTATTTGCAAACGAAAAATTTTGCATGTTAGCATTGTTTGTAGCATGTTTGGCAAGTAGCTTGCTGTCTGTGTCTCCATGCTTGCAGACAGCTAGCTGAAAGCCAAGCATGCTTGAAAAACTGCGACTCTGCCATAATGTGTTCCTGGTTCTAGCGCATTTGCAGATACCCAAGTCAAACATTCAAAGAACAGACTCACAACGTTGACAGCTCAATGCAGTCTGATACACAACTCATTCACTCAAGGGCCTCTGAGAGTCCAACAGTGCAGCTTGGAGCGCTTGAGGTCTGATGCAACAATGCTTTTGACAGCTGCCCCAGAGCAGCACGTTCATGGTGTTTTTCAGGTGTGCATACCAAACAGCAAGTTAAGAGTGTTCTCCACCAATGATTTGACCAGCCTTGGAGGTGGTGGAGGTCCAGGGCAGGGCCCCAGGGCTGCTACAGGAGGGGCCCAGCCAGTGATGGTGCGCCAGTATGGCTTTCCTGCTAACCAGGGCAGCGCTCCTTCATCTGCCCCTGCTTCCACTGGCTTCATGCCACCCTCAGGCAGCCGCCAAGTTGGCCTGTTGAAGGCTGTGGCAAGCAAACCGCCTCTGAGCAACAGTCCATCATCAGGCAAAGGTTCCATGCAAGTTGTCTGCTACTGTGGTTGCCTTTTGGTGTAGCATGCACATACAGGTGAAGACATTTGCACAAAGCAGATGTTCTGCAGAGTGACATGACAAATGACAGAACAATAGACAAAAGCAATTAGCTGTCACAGCATCAGATGCAGTGCTGCTGACAGTGACTGTACCTGCATGTCTCCGGCTGCCCTTGCTGCATGCGGTAATGCCTCTAGCACTACATTGCTGATGTTGCCGATTGGCATGCAGGTCCAGGTCTGCTACCCCCAACGCCCCCCAATGCCCCTGGCCACCCCTTCCCAGGCAGCAGTGATGCTGGCAGCAGCTCCAGCTCTGCTACTTTTGCCTACATGCCCTCTGGCAGCCCGCAGCTGCCCTTTGCCTTCACTCCTTCACCTCACTCTCTGCCCACGCTGGCAGGCCAGGTACGTCTTGTGTCCTTCCATGCACCTTTGCTTTGAGCAAGGCTTGACCAAAACGAGGCCCTTGTTGCGCATCCTGACTGTGCACTGAGATGTGTCAGGAGGTGTCAGCCAGACATGGGGTTTGGACACGTTCAGAGCATTGTTCAAAGGCATGGTCCATTCTGTATACATTTGCTGACAGCTTCATCTTGCTGGCAGCACACATTTAAGTTTTCGTGTTGCGTGCTGATTTCAACAGCAGTGGCTCAGGCAGTCAGAGCAAATGACTGTGAAGGTCATTGGTCTACCTTTAGCCAGCATCCTGCAATTTTCAATCTCCTTTGCTTATCAAAACGTGATAGCGTACTGGCATGTGACTAGATTTTCTGGTGCACAGGGCAGCATGAAGTCATCATACCTGTCCCCCTCCCCACCCATATCTGGGCGTGACATCAGCGCCCTGGCGGTCATACGCCGTCCCTCCTGGAGTGGCGCTGCCCGCACCAGCAGCTATGATGGCAGCACTGCTGCTGCTGGGCCTCAGGTCAGTACAGCTCTTTTTGGCCACACTTGCAGCTTTCAATAAAAACCTTGATCTCTTGCTGCAGCTTTCTTTCTCAAAATAAGTCAATTTTTGCTGTTCCTGCTTTGATGAGGTGTGGGTGATCAATGGGGCAAAACGTGAACAAGTCAGCTGTCTTGCATTTATGCAGATTTGCCTAGAAAGTGAAAGCCAGACTGTGCTGCTTGTGCATCTTTGCACAGCAAAAAGTTGGTTTTGCATACAGCCCAACAAAATACATTGGCATATCACTGTCAGTGGCAGTTCTGCCTTAGTGCAGATTGACCTCAGTATTCTGTTGTAACAGTTGAGCAGAGATACTTGCCTGCATATGAACAATTTCCTTTGTGCAAGTGATGCCCAGGGTGTGACAAGGAATTTGCGTTTGACCCTGCAGGGGGTCAACATGGGCTCCCCCATGCAAGACAGCCTGGACTCAAGCTTCTTCGGTAGCTCTGCAGCCAGGCAGATGCTCAGGCCAGGCAGTGCGGCACCACACTCCGCCATTTCTGCCAGCATGGCCCTCATCCTACCCAACACAGGTGCTGGCTGCTTTTTGACTCCTGCCCTTATGGGTCAGCATCATGCAAATCGGGCAGCTAGCAGCGTGTATAACCTGCATGATGCTTGTAGTCAAATCAGTTTGCACTTGTTCTGGGTCATCACAGCATGCCATGCACAGTGAGCTGCCAGCTCTGATGCCCCATTTTTTCGATGCCCTGTGTTTGGCTGTCCGCAAGATGCATGCGGTGTTGCTTTGCACAGCCTTGCTCCTTCCTCTGTATTTGGCACCTATACATGACTGCATGATGGCTCACTTTCACCTTCACAAGCCAGCCAGCTACTGCTTTGCTTTGCAGGCAAGCACGTTGCCTTGCTGTAAACGTCCTGTGGTGCATTGCAGCATCTGAAGTTTGATGCACATGCTTCAAATGCTCGTCACAGATCAGACTGTCGCTATGATGCAGGAGGATTGCAAGGCAGTACAACTGCAAGTTTCACAGCGCCTCGCCTGACATATCACCAAGAACCAGACATGGCTGCAATGCCGGCAGAAGAGTCAGAGTCAGACATTCTGCCATTTGCCATTGATGGTGATAATGGACCTGCTGGTGACGCCATGCAAGGCAACCCTGATCTACAGCCAGGTCAGATGCTGTTGCCGCGCAGTCTGCTGCTTCTGACAAAATCTTCAGAACTCCTTGTTCTGTAGGCTTTGCAGCCTTGATGTCCTGGAGCTCATGCTTGCCAACTGTGTAACAATCAGCATTTGCGCTGAGGCTGGCATCTTGGAGTGGAAAATTATGTTTGCTGAATGTCTTGTAGTCTGAGCTAAGCTGCTTGGTCTTCTTGCTGCAGGTACAGTATGTAGTGCAGAAGCTGTGGTCAAGTGGCTGGAAGTCCATCCATACCTGCATGCTGCCCAGCACAGCAACAGGACAACAGCTCACAGCGAGCAGCAGCCAATGTTGGATGCACAACAGGAGCTTGAGCGCTTGAGTCCCATTGTACAGTCAGCGCTTGCAGAGCAAGAGTTACAATAGTTATGCATTCCAGTTTGCAGTCAAGTTGTGAAAAATGTCAGGCGCATTTGCCTGTTTATGCAAGCAAATTGCTGCACGCCTGTTGTGACGTCTGTTGTTGCTACACTTGACATGATTGATGTCAAAGCAATATGCCGCAATGATTGTTAGTGTTTTGATTAGTCACTGTACCATAAGGTTGTTACAGTGGTTCTTCTTCATTGCTTGCTAAGGAACACTCACAGACAGAACTTTTTCTTTTGCAAACAACATGTATTTCCTTCCACTGCATCACTCTTCTGGAGTCGTGGGCGACAACTGCGTGTAATACTGGCAATGTCTTTGTAGGCGTTAGTTTGCTGCAGCACCTGCAACCTGCTGTGACTAGGCAGGGTCAGCAGGGCTAAAGCGGAAAGACAAGCAGACAGCCATGTCAAGATCGAATCGAATTTGTGACTTTGCAGAGTAGTGCTCTCATTACATCTTGCTGATTTACTGTGTCAAGTTGCTCTAAGCTCTCGAGTCGATCTGTCTGGTGCTGAACAGTTCAGCAATGATACAAAGCAATGCGCAGTAGGCTAATACATGTTGCAAGGCACACAGGAACATAGACATCTACATTGACCAGGGCCATATTGAAAATTGGTATCCATGCTGAGCATGACACTGACTATTGATATACAAACTGCCTACGTGACATACCAAAACTGGCTGCCTAGTGAGACTGACTGGTGGTTGACCAGACTTGCTGACAAGCTTCTCATACGTTGGCTGTGACTTTGACAGACAGTGACTCACACTCTATGCTACACGGCAAACTAGCTTGAGTCACCCAGCATCTGAGCTGCCAGCTTGCTGATCTTCCGTCTACGGTTCAAAACCGTCTGCTGGGCTAGTTGCACTGCGCGCCATTTGAGTACAGGGCTATTTTTGGGCTCAAACTGCACTGATCGCTCGAGCAACAGCACAGCTGCTAGGATATTTCCCTTCTGCAGCTCCATCAAGCCCCATGCCTGCACACAAACAAGCATGTCAAGCACATACAGCCAACACAGGCTCCTGCAAAGAGCTGAGCATGCAACAATTTCAACAGTGTGTAAGTGCCAGGCCTCAGGTCAAACGTTGTCCATACCTGAATCAGGGCAGCACTGGTCCTGTTCAGAGACAGTCCTTGCTGCAGTACTTGTCTGCACGTCTGAAACCTATCCTGCTGGTGCTTTTTCACCCGCTTCTCGAATTGAGCCCAGGACACCCAAGCCTTGCATAACAACAAAAGGCCGTAAGCTACACAGGAAGAGTCGCAAGTGTGGACGGTGCAAAGCAGCAAATATGACTCCGCAAGATACCTTTGTGTTGTCAGGCTCGACCCTGCAGCACTCTTCAAATGCTGTTCTAGCTGCCTCTTCGTGATCTTGAAGCCTGGCAAGCTGCAACGCCTGAGTGTACAGCAAGTTGCCCCGGCTAGGCGTCTCGCGTTGCAGCGCCGATCGGCGCGACTTGAGGAATTGAGGACCGGCGCGTTGAGCAGGGCTCGCGGCTGGTCCGTGGGCAACGGAGCTGTACACAACAAGCGCCATCACTAGGTTGACCGCGTCGACGAAGACACTTCAGCCAGCTTTGACCGATGGACAGTTGCTGAGGGATCAGGAAAGCAAGATGCTCACCGTGACTCGAGCGTTCCTTTCATCGTGTGCTCCATGTCGAGTCCATGCGCGATGCCCAGATGGAGTGTGCCACAAGCATGCACTACTGTGTTGACCATGAGCATGACTAATTTTAGCTCTGAACTCACGTTCGATTTGGACAGTGTCTCTCTGTCCGTGTGTGCACAGTGGCCAGTGAGAGAGCAGAAAGGTCACGAGCCCCAGCCGAATGGCGAATGGGCGAAAGCC
>BDIU01000604.1:0-22337 GCA_002118135.1 Trebouxia sp. TZW2008
TGCAGAACAGGCAGGCGGGCAGGCAGGCAGGCAGGCAGGCAGGCAGGCAGGCAGGCAGGCAAGCAGGCAGGCAGGCAGGCAGGCGGGCGGACAGACGGACAGATGGTCATCCAGCGATTGTCTGTTCCAGTCACAGACAGACAGGCATTGACAGACAGAGACCCACCTCTTGTGTGAGAGTGGCTGAGACAATGATGGTTTGGCGGCCGCCATTGAGTCGCTTGCCGCAGTGCTGAGTCAGGCGAGTCATGTCCTCCTCAAAATGATACTCAAGCAGCTGATCAACCTGCACCATCAGCATAGTTGAGTAAGCAGGCAGCATGTCACCTACCAATTTGTTCCTCTCAATATGATACTCAAGCAGCTGACTGACCTGCACCATGAACATAGTTGGGTAAGCAGGCAGCATGCCAGCCAACATCCATGTTCCTCTCAACATGATACTCGAGCGGCTGATTGACCTGCACCATGAACATAGTTGGGTAAGCAGGCAGCATGCCAGTCAATACCCACATTCTCCTCAAGATGATGCTCATGCAACTGTTCCACCTGCACCGTAACCATGGTTGTATAAGCAGGCTGCACACCAGTCAACAACCACATCCTCCTCACAAGCTTGCTCATGCAGCTGACTATTCTGCATGAACCCCATTGGTACGGGCAGCATGCACGAAGGCAGCTGAATGCAATCAAGTTTAGGTTAGAACAGGGCCAAACTGGTTGAGTGCTCCAGTACATACCTAGCTGGGCCTGCTGAGCCTGTCAAGCATGCGTTTTTGAGTCAAATGAAAAATGAGTGACCGCAACCAAGCCCATCTGGCACTGAGATGGGGCATGCATGGTTGTGCAGGCAACATGAAAAGGATGACCAATTGAATGCATCAGCTTACCTCATAGATTATGTAGCACCAGAGTGGGGCAAAAATGGCTGCCATGCAGTCACATCTCCACATTGTGGCAGGTGACATAGCAAACCAGACATCACCTGACCCAATGTGCTCAATTAAGCCCATGCATTGATTCTTTGATGCAAGGACAGTCTAATTGTAAGGACAATGCAATTAAAACCAGTCACTGCATTTCTACAACTTGAATGCAGCGGCATGGAGTGTGGAAAATTTGATCCAAGAAGCGCTGCCAAATGCAATTGTTACATTGCAAGATTACTGCACCTCATCTAGCACGAGGATGGGGCAAGCATGGGTGTGTAACCGGCCCATCCTGCTTAGCTCTGTTAGGCGGCCAGGAGTGCCTACCACCATCAGCGGCTTGTTCTGTTTCAATGCTTCGGCCTGCGCAGCAAGTACACATCAGAATCAGCGAAACACAAGCAGGATCCCATCTTGTTTAGCTGTGTTAGGCGATTGGGAGTGCCTACCACCATCAGCGGCTTGTTGTACTTTAGGGCCTCTGCCTGCGCAGCAAGTACGCAACAGAATCAGCTCAACACAAGCAGGTCCCACCCTGCTAAGCGCTGTCAGGCAACCGGTGCCTACCACCAT
Organism: Trebouxia sp. TZW2008; assembly: GCA_002118135.1. Taxonomy (NCBI): domain Eukaryota; kingdom Viridiplantae; phylum Chlorophyta; class Trebouxiophyceae; order Trebouxiales; family Trebouxiaceae; genus Trebouxia; species Trebouxia sp. TZW2008. Next base: position 1,503 of record BDIU01000604.1, read on the forward strand.
CAGCGGCTTGTTCTGCTTCAATGCCTTGGCCTGCACAGCTCACTGAAGCACTGCTCAGCAAGTGCTCATCAACGAGCACATGCTGAGCAGGAAGGTAGCAGCAGCAATGCTGATAGCAGACCAGAAAGACTGAGAAACCTTGCATCATGTCGTTGTGACATTGAAAAACGTTCGCCAGAACCACAGCAAAGGCTGCACTCTTTTGCTGTGCTGTGTTGTGTTGAGATCCAGCAAACTGGCACAGGTTGAAGCTGTCAGATTGCTAAAGCAATAAGCACATTCTCAGATTGCAGGGATTTTGCTTCTAAATTGAGACCCGCATTGCTGCTACTTGCCGAGATGACAAGACATGCAAACCTGTCTCTCTGCATTGCTGCTTTTTGTAGCTGATACAGTGAGTCAGCATACTCTTATTCCCAATGATTGATACTTGAAAATATTTACATGTTGCATATCACAATTGGCGCCAATGTATCGCGTATTTCACAATATGCACTGCATTTCAACTACATCTTACTCTCAACTACCTCGTATTGCGTGTTACATATTGCGCATTGAGCATTGCGTATGGTGATTCACTGGGTTGAAATGACAAGACATGCGCACCTGTCGGTGTTGATTGGCACCACCGATGCACTGCTGTATGGTGGCGCGGGCATTATGTGGCAACAAGCCCTGTGCAACTCTGACAATCTGCATGGCCAGCTCTCTAGACGGCACTACGACCAGCGCTTGCAGTGTGCCAGCCTCGTAAGCCTTGCCCTCCCGCTGAAGGCTTTTAAACTCAGCTTCTGCAGTCTGGATTGCCTTGCTGAGGACTGGCAACAGGTATGCTAGTGTCTGCACCAGATTGTGTTGATTGAGTTGAATGTGCTGCTACTTGTGCACAGGGCGGCGGTTCGAAGAGCTGCAGTGCTTGAACACAAGGCATATTTAATGCGCTTAGAAAGTTGTTGCTTACCGCAATTGGTACGCTAATGTCTGCACCAAACTGTGTTGAGTTCAACATGCAAGAAAGTCATTTATAAGAGCTGTGGTGCTTGCACACAAGGCGTGATTGATGGGGATCAAACATTGCTGCTTACGGCAATTGGCATGCTAGTGTCTGCACCAGACTTTGATATGTTGAATGTGCCGCTACTTGTGCAATCAAGCCATTTGAGAGAGCTTGGGCGCTTGCACACAGGGCATGATTGATGGGGACAGAGCAATCTTGCTTACGGTAACTGGTGAGTTAGTGTCGGCACCAAAGTTGATGAAACTGAATGTGCCGCTACTTGTGCAACAAAGCCGTTCAAAGAGCTGCAGTGCTTGCACACAAGGCGTGATCGATGAAGATACACCATTATTGCTTACGGCTTTACCTTGCCAGATCCTGTGTAGCACTGCATTGCAACATTCTTGCCAGACAGCACAGCTGGTATTGCCGCCTCTTGGACAGAGGTGGGAGCTTGCACATCGCTTTCATGTAGTCTGCCCTGCGAAGATCACCCACAGAGCTCAGCGTTGGGGTCAAAAAAGGTAGTGCTGGCAGGAATGATTGCAGCAAGTGCTATTTGTGCGGAACGGTGTACTTACAACCACGCGGTCGTCGACCTTTAGGTTGAGAAATGAGGACGCGCCAGTAGTGGCTGGCTCCTGCTTAGCTTCAGCTGTGCTTGCAATGGCACATGCGCGCAGCAATTCGGCCTTGGCATTTCTGGCCGCCTGTCTCGTTTCCCCAGAGGTCAAAGACCGTTTATGCTGCACTGCGGGAACCCATGCCTGGGAAGGCGGACGCAACGAGCGTCCGCACGCATGCTGCGCCGCTGCGAACATTCTGCAGCTTGCCATCGCTGCCCGTTGCAGCATCCAGCTCTTGACCACGTTCCTGCGCAGCGCAGAAATCGAAGCGCTTGTTCCCGACACTCTTACGCGATGCGTTGGTGCAACGCAATAAAGCACGAGGGTTTAGTCAGCGGCAAGTTTGAGCCCCTACGAGGAGCCTGAGCCTCACAAAACTTTCGCTGTGGGGTTGTGCAGCCTTGCTCAGCAAGAGTTAAGCAAAGTCTCTGCGAGCGTGCAGCGTTGGAGCAATGCGCGCACAGCAGGTCGTGGCGAAAGCCGGCTCGTACCAGATATATTAAGCTTTTCAGCGGATGGACACAAGCATCGTCGGCTTAAGCGTTAACTTAGCTCAGAGCCTGCAGGTGAGCCCCAAGAGTCAAGACAATCAGCTCTCTGACAGTACTTGTGGCATTGCTGAGGCGCAGCAGAGAGTTTGGTATTGATTGTTTAAAAGCGTGGCGTGTCCTTTGCTCACTTTGTGGTCGCCTTCAGGAGTGCAAGGTGTCCTCGCGGTGTCCCCCGGCACAACGCGCTTCGCGTCTGCTGTTCAGCAGGCGTCAGACATGCCGGCACCCTCATTCAATCAGCTTGCGACGCAGCTTCAGCTGTCCAGCACCACTACGTGCTGTCCCTTTGAGCTCGCACACTTTGCAGCAACCAGGCGCTTCGTCGATTTTGGTCAGCCCCGAAGCTGATTCAACCAGCAACATATCAGTTGCTCCTGCAGCCTCGGCCCTGCGTGTTGAAGCCCCTGCAGGCTCTGTTAGACAGGTGAGTGCCAGCTGCTGGGCTCAAGGATCACTCTGCTGAGGGTGTGGTGCTTGGCGTGACACATATTACTTTTTTGCAGGATCCTAATACTCTACAGCAGCATCGACATATTCTGCCAGACGGAGCCCAGTTAGAAGTACTTGAAATTGGTTCTAGCAGTGGGACACTTGAGCACTCTCAGCCGCCACTTTTGTTTCTGCACGGCGCAAGCCATGGTGCTTGGTGTTGGGAGGTGAGTTTGCTACCTATCACTATTGTCCAGGTGCTGCCAAAAGCAGGACTTGTCATTTATTGGCTGTCAGTTGAGTGCACAGCCAATGCCAATGTCAAATCAGCTTGCCTAAATTCAAACTTGCAGCTTGTACATTGCATTTCTGTATATTTGAAAGTAATGATCTTGTTGTGACGCAGGAGAACTTTCTGCCTTGGTTTGCGCAGCATGGTCACCACTGCTATGCGGTTAGTTTGAGAGGCAACGGGACCAGCAGTGATCAGAGCAAGAACTGCCCTGACACATACGCGCAATCCACTACGGACCTAGCTCACCTGATCCAGTCTCTTCCGCACCCCCCTGTGCTTGTTGCACACTCCATGGGTGGCTTTTTTGCCCAAAGGTGAAAAGTTTTCCTTGCTGTACAAGTACTGACCTCACTTCCAAGTCTGCTTTGTGGGCCTTGGCCAGTTTTGCACCTCAAACATATGGTAACTATCTTCATGCACATCAGATCTGCTTTGCACATTCAGTTTTGTTCATTCATTCGTATGCATTTGGTGTGCTCGACAGACTCAGCTCTCCAAAGGAAAGACCTGGTTGTGAAATCTTCAACACCAGCAGTTCTTTGAGCTAGCATTGCACACAAGATGGACCCGTGGACCCCAGCACCCCAGCACCCCAGCAAAGCTTTGTGCTGCAGGTACTTGGTGGAGTTGGCTGACAAGCAGCAGGTGCCGCCTGTGTCAGGGGTGGTCATGATGGCGTCAGCCTCCTTGACGGCCTGTGTGCCCAACATGAAATGGTGGCAAGCCCAGCAGAGCAGCATGCATGCCATGAAGGTCATCTGGTCAGTTTGCCTGCTTGCACCTCATGACTTGGCCATGTTTGACACCTAGCATACAGTACTGCGGCTGCTGTTGAGGCGCAGTGTGTCATGTGGCTGGTCATTCTGCTTGCACTTGCCAGATTTGCCTTGTTCAACATTAGGCACACATCTGCCTTTGATTTGCATTGTCAGCACGCATGCATGTTTGGCACTGCTTGACCATTGTTGTCAAGTGCGTCTGCACTTGCTCCCACTCATTGCATGCATTGTGTGCTAAGCTTGCAAGCACTTCAGATCTGTACATGCTGCAAGGCCGATGTGACAGCAGACAAGCTGAGTGGCATCTGCATCGTGGGCTGACTTCAGTTCAATTCATTGGGTAGCTTAGTGATGCAAGGTCAGCATTGCTTGCCTCAGTACTAGCATCAGCAATTGAATATGCTCCCCCATATGCTTGCAGGTGGATGCTGACATCATCAATCTTGAAGAACCCTTCAGCAGATAAAGACATGCTGTTTTCGGCAGACTTGCCGGACTCAGACTTTGTCAGGTATGCAATGCATGGTCAAATCAAGGTCAGAGAACCTGACAAAGGTTGTTGTGGGTATGCCCAAGTTGTGACTAGGCATAGTATGCATACATCCAAATGGTGTTCTTCACTGTTTACAGACATGCCTGGTCAATCAGGCAAAAGTACAGCTATTCATGTACGCTGCTTTCGATGCTGCTGTAATCAAGTTGTCTGTTCTGCATGCATGTTGTCACTGCATTCATGTTGTCAAATCAAGCAGGGTCTGCCTGAACATGTCTCTATGTGTGAGCTCTCATACAGCAAGCTCTCAACTTTAGCAAGCCTGTGGTATCAAGACATCCATGAGATGTGTCTATTGACTATTCATACAGAAACCAACTCTTGTGCTCTGCCCATCATCAAATGCCATGACAGACAGAGTCTGTGTTGCTTCAGGTATCATACAAAGCTGAGAACAGGGCGCCAAACGGTGCCCGCATCCTTCAAAGAACTGCGGGAGTTTCTGCCCAAGGTGGAAGCCATGCGAACGGCAGCAAAGAAGCTGCCCGTCCCCATTGCTGTCACCATCGCTGGCAGTGACAATCTGATTCTGCCCTTTCAAGTGGAAGCCACTGCAGAGTACTTTGGTGTGGAGCCCATTCTGCTTCCTGGGCTAGCACATGACCTCATGCTGGTGAGCTGTGCTTTGGACCTATCATGCTTTTGCACTCATCATTTATATACTTTGCATGGAGTCATGCTTCTCCACTTACTTGTTGTGCCTCAAGTTGCTGAATGCCTTACCTGCTGCGCTGTTGTAGCAAAGCTGTGTGTGTCAAGGTCGCATCTGCTGGAACAACAGCAGCCAAGCTAATGCTGCCCTCAGAGTCCTCCCATCTTGCATGCTTGTATGCAGTGCTCAAGGCCTTGCCATAAGCAAGGCAACGCTGCAGGTGCGTGCCCCATCCTGCTTGCAGCATGCAATGATGAAGATTTAGTCTGCACGAGGCCTGTCACAGCCAGTCTGCTGAGCATACATCTCAGAGAGGTGCAGCCATGCCGTGCACACGCCCGGAGCACTGCTCCCTCACTCCTGCCCTCATGCTAGTGTGTACATATGTACATACATCTTTAAAAAGTCATGCTGACTAGGCTCAAACGCCTTGCTAGGTACATATATTCACCAAGCGACTGTCCAGTGTATGATTGACTGGATGTCTGTGTATGCAGGACACCCGCTGGGAGACAGCTGCAGAGGCTTTGGACACATGGCTGAAAGACATGCCAGCACCTGAAGGAGGATAATCAGGCTGCACTTTCCCACTTTCCAAGCGATTTGAGTACAGATTTTGCCGTATTGCACTGAGGCAGAGCGCCGTCCTCAGAAAGCCACTGCGCAGTACATGCCACATCACTCCTCCTAGGAGTGCAGACGTGCGACACTGCAAGCATGCTGCTACATTCTGCTGTCAAGGGCGGCAGAATTTATCATCAGTACAATTGCTACACGATGATACCGACTTGGGGGGGTTTTGCAAATGCACCCAGCAACCGCAGTTGTGTGGGTGATTTCTGGACTGCAGGGTGTTTACATTGTTCATGGCTTTGATGGTGAGAAGAAAACTGTCTGCATTGTTACTGTTACCCTTGTACGGATCATTTCAGTCTGTTTGTTCAAGTTGTCAAAGCGGGGGATAGAAGCTCTGAACAGTTTATTTGGCATCAGCAAGTTTTCTATCCCTTCTGTGTACATTACGAAGAACTTGGTTTCTGATGACCCATTGTTTTGAGGGTGCGTGTCAAAATTTGATGTCATGCAAATGCTGCTTATTTCCTTCTGATGCAGCGTTGGCTTGAGTTGATTGCATTAAATTTTTTGTCTGTACGCCTGACATGTCGTTCAGTCCTTGACCGTACAGCAACAGATTTTATGTCGGTGAAACAGATGGGCATGACATTTGCAAAATTCAACACCACTTTATTAAATAACTGCTTGATGCTGTCGATTTTCCAGTTACATCAAATGGCTACATCAATCTGTGTTTCTCACTAATACATGATGCCTTTCCACTGCAATCTGAGAAGCTTCCTGATGGGCAAAGGCGATCGCTTGAGTGCACGCTACGTCTGGCAGTGCCGAATTAACAGGGATTTAGCAAAGACAAACTTGAATGTACCAGGCATGCATAGCTCTTTTTCTCCTGAGTTTAGAAGTCAACTTCTAGCCTCGAGCACAGCCTTGCAGTAGCAAGCAACCATGGTCAAGATCCCACAGCTCGACAGGCGCACACGCGGCTTCGAGCCCTGCAAGTGGCATGCGCAGTCAGCGACAACACAACAGTCTTGCTGTCGCATGAAATAGCGAAGCTTTTTGCTCGGACACGTCTTTGCGTTTGCAGAAAGCCTTCGACTTTCTTGCATGCTCTTGCTGCATCTTTACACTTTGGAAATCAACGCGTTCACCAGACTGAGATTTTTGTGGCCACTGTCCAGCCTGTCAGCGCGGGGAACGGTGAGCCGTTACCACTTTTGCAACGCTCGAGACCCGTGCATGCGGAGCTGTGGAAACAACGCGACGCGCTTGACAGGCACCGCGCATCTCAGTCTTGTGCGTGGAATTCGCAGCCACAAGTCACTGTGACTTGACAAGTGTAACACGGTCGACTTTATCTTCATGCTGTTGCAAAAAGTCAAGCTTGCAGAACTCCTTTTCTGGTGTCAGCTCTGCTTTTGCATCAGGCATCTGAGGGGCTCCGACAGAGATCATGCAGCATGCAGCGCTGAAGGACTGTCCTTTTCAGGACGGCCCGCTCGCTGTTTGCTGCATGCACGCTTCGCAAAGCCTTGCTAGACCCGTCCACAGCAGAAGCTTTCGCCAATCAAGCAGTATGAGTATGTAACAGTGCGCCTGTTATTTTGTGTGTTGTCTGCGACAGTTCTTGGACCATCTGCAGCAGCCAACGCAACCATTATCTTGTTACCAAAAATCAAGCTGCTCCCTTCTGCTGTCAGCACCGCTTTTGCAGGAGGCTTTTGAGAGCCATCGATGGAGATCATGCAGCATTCAGCGCTGCAGGAGTGTCTTTTTCAGGACAACCCGCTCACTGATTGCTGCATGCAGCCTGGCAGAGCCCTGCTGCACATGACAGCCACCGCTACATCACAGCATTTGTTAAAAGTTCACAACAGTGCGTGTGGTAGCTTGGTGTGTTTTGCATAAGACGCATTGCCACAACTGCAGCAAGGCCATCAATGTCACTGTTGTCGTTCAAGGTCAAGCTTCCCTGACCTGCTGTTGGCTCAGATTGTTCAGGCTTTGGAGGGACAGAGACCATGCAGCATTCAGTGCTGCAGGAGTGTCTTTTTCAAGACAACCCGCTCACTGTTTGCTGCATGCAGCCTTGCAGGGTCTTGCTGCACTTGACAGGCATGTTCACAGCAAGGCGTCTTGACAAGTGTATGTCAAAAGCTTTGCACAGCGTGCATTGCGCCTTGTGCTGTCTGCGCAAGACAAATTGCAGCAAGGCCATGCCGTGTCACTATTGTTGCAAAAGGTCAAGGTTGTCTGATCTGTTGTTAGCTCGGGGTTTTTGCAGGTTTTGGAGAGCTTTTCACAGAGATCATGCCGCTTTCAGTGCTGCAGGACTGTCTTTCTTCAGGACGGCCCGCTCACTGATTGCGGCATGCAAGCCTCGCAAAACCATGCTCCAAATCATAGGTATGCTCACAGTAGAAGCTTTTGTTGACAAGTGGCAGCACGCAATGTTGCAGACAGCTGTTTGGGTGTGTTGCATGTGCATGTTGCACGACTCCGGCAATGCCAGCTGTATCTTTAGTTTGTCGCTGAGGCCAAGCTAAAAGGGAAGGAATCACCCGCTCGCTGTTTGCTGCATGCAAGCCTTGCAATGAAAATCATAGGTGTGCTGAAAGCAGAAGTGTCTAACAATACATAGGAGTAGACAATGCTGCAGGCAGCTGTTTGAATGCGCTGTGTGTGAATGTTGCACAACTGCAGCAGAACAATTGTGTCATTGTTTTGTTGCCAAGGCCAAGCTTTCTGTTCTGTTATCAGCACAGCCTCTTGAGACTATGAGGGCCTCGGACAAAGATCATGCAGCATTCAGTGCTGCAGGACTGTCTCTTTCAGGACGGCCCGCTCACTGTTTGCTGCATGCAAGCCTTGCTCGACAGCTTGTAGGTATGCTTACTGTAGAAGCTTCTGTTAGCAACTGGCAGCACACAAGTACGCTGGCTGCATGAATGAAATGTATGTGAGTGTTGCATGATTGCAGTCATGCAACCTGTGCCCTGATTTGGTTGCCAAAGCCAAGCTTTTCTTAGGAGGACTGTTTAAGGCCTGCAATAGAGATCATGCAGTTTTCCAAGCTGAAGGATTGTTTTTTTCAGGACTCAAACTGCTCACTATTTGCTGCATGCAAGCCTTGCGGTTTGCTTTGAGCCTTGCTTCAAATTGAATGTTTGTGGATCGCAGAAGCGTTGTTCAGTCAGTCACACTGCGCATGGCGGTCCCTCTGTTATTGCATGTGGAACACCTTGCCACAGCTGCAGCATGTGCAGTCAGCTGTGATATCGTTTTGTTGCTAAACATCAAGGTTTCTCCATCACGACTTCAAGCAAGACATCAATGTACAGGACCAAGATGCGACTATGGAGTGGCTGCTAATCTACCAGGACTGCACAGCTCTTGTGCCAGCATCTTTGGCAACATTTGTTGATCAGCTGTGCCACCAATGTTGGCCAAAGACATGTTCAGCAACTTTAATCGTTTTCTAGACAGCCAGCTGATATGTAGTATGTACTGCGCACTGCATAATGCGGCACTGCATATTGCGGTACGATGACCAACTGTTGTCACTTGCAGTTCCTTTTGCAAGCATGATAACAAGCGTTTCGTGTTTCAATGCTACATGACTGGCAATTTTGTTGCAATGAATTGGCAGCTAGACAGACTCAACTTTCATAGACTTGTACTAATGAGGCGTGATCAATTAAATTCGCCTGTACATTGGCTAGTGTTCTGAGACATCAATAGATGATGTTACTCGATTCTGACATGGGTAAATAATGCCCTCATATGTTGAAGAGTGCATTCGTGACGACAGCATTGCAGAAAGCTGAAGAAGTACGCCCGAATGGACTCGAGTACAAATCTTGCCAGACAGGTCGGTTAAAGGTCGATAGGTCACGCAGACTCACGGCAAAGTCAACAATCGATGAGGCGACCGGCGCGTAGTCAATCTGTCAAATACTGTCCTTGCGACAACTCACGACACCGCTCTTGCTGCGCGTATAGTATCTGTGCAATGGAGTGAACGCTAGGGCTCACAGTTGCTTTCTGAATGGCTCTGCTGCTGGGTGTCTTCCAGCAAGTTGCTGCGCAAGCTACAGTTCGTAGCTCGTCAATCAGCATGCGCAGCTGGAGCCAGCACGCCAGCAGATCCTGCGCTCTTCACAGGAACACCTTGACGCACCCAAGACACTTCCGTGCCGTTCAACCGGTGTGTATGGGGCGAAGGTCGTCCAAGATAGCAACGAGAAAGGTAACAGTGCCTCGTCTCGTGTATGCCACAATAGCGCCGCCTTCAAGTGCTGCACCTTGTCTCATGTATCCTGCAGACCAGCCAAGATGCACGCAAAGCAAAGCTTTACGGCAAAATTGGCAAGCTGATTGTGCAAGCTGTCAAAGCAGGAGGACCAGACACTGTGGCCAATGCACGGCTGAAGGATGTCCTGAAGCAAGCGCAAATGGCATCAATTCCTAAAGATATCATTGAGCGCAACATCAAACGGGCTTCAGACAAAAGCCAAGCTGACTTTCAAGAGGCAAGTTGCTGAAGTGCAGATGATCATCGCTACTCCATTCACTTTCATTCATTTCATGCAATGCATGCTAGACAGGCTCAGCAGGTCCAGCTAAGTATGTCCTGGAGCAATCAACTTGAACCAGTTCGGTCGTGTGCAAACCTGAACCAGTTGTACTCAATAGGGGGAATGGAAACATCTGCTCCATGCCGCCACTAAGCATGTGTCAGCGACTCAATGGGGTCACTGCTGCCACATTGCTCTATGCTTGCATGTTGCTGCAGCAATCACAATGAGCCATTAGCCATTAGCAACCACCAACAGTGTTGCCTGTGTGCTCAGCAGTCTGCAAACCAATTTCGAAACAAACGAAAGAGGTGGCAGACGTGCTTGTTTCATTCCACCATTTTGTGAACATTCATCAAATGTCAATGGCACATAATGTGATCACCATTAGCTCCTAGGCTGCTTTTGCTCACAAAGCCTGCCACTATGATGCCTGACAACATAAGCATTTCTTTTTCTGTTCTTTTGCCATTTTGATCACAGCCTGCTGCAGGTGACAAATGCAGCTTTTGGAGCGCCATATACATATATATATATATATATGCTGCCTAATGGCGCAGACCTTCCTTTTCTGTTTCTTTCCTTGTTTTGATCACAATCTGATGCAGGTGACATGTGAGGACTATGGAGCGCCAATTTATGACGCTTGACGGCATAGACTTTTCTTTCTTACTCTTGTCTTTTCTGATGCAGGTGACATATGCAGCGCCAGTCTATGAGGCTTAAACGCAAACACTTTCCTTTTCTGTTTCTTTCCTTTTCCTGACCACAATCTGATGATGTATGACACAATTGGTCTGACTCCAATTGTTGAACATCAGACGTCTGTTTCATGACTCTCAAAACAAGCCTGCCTGGCGAGACAGGACTTGTGTTGCACACACCCCAGCAATGTATGCTAGAAGGTTGAGTGAATGTTGTTGTTATTAATCTAATGCAGGTGACATATGAAGCATATGGAGCAGGTGGTACAGGCTTTGTCATGGAATGCCTTACGGATAATCTCAACAGATCTGCTTCAGAGGTGAGATCAGCAGTGCAGAAGGCAGGTGGCAAAATGGCAGATCCAGGCAGCGTCCTCTTCAACTTCACAAGACAGGGGCAAGTGTTTGTCAGCCCGGAGGCAAAAGAAGACCAGGTACTCAGCACAGCATGAGTATCATGTTGATTAGATACAGCATGGCTGTTGGATTGTGTAAGTACAGCATGGCCAGTGAAATGAGATGGTCAAAGTCACTTTCCGCAAGCACAGCATGACTGCCACTCTCTGGAGGCTCAGCATGGCTGTCACATTCTTTAAGCACACATTGTACATTTAGCACGGGTGATACATGCCAAATGCTGCAGAATCCAATGGACACTTTGCCTGTATGAGATGAGACTTTTGCGCTTGCCTGAGTGACAATACATGGCAAAATGTCAAGTGACCCCCTCTGGGTTTCTGCTGGTTTCTGCTCTGAAGTCAGCAATTTCAGGCTGCTTCTACTCACAAGCTCCCATCATGATGCATAATACGCTAGACTTTTCCTTTCTTTTCTCAGCTGCGAGATCTCTAAAGCACAGCTTGTGTCAAGTGCAGGTGTTTGAGGTTGCGACAGATGCAGGTTCCCAGAATCTTGTCATTATCGCTGTCGCTGTCGCTGTCGCTGTCGCTACTCCTATTGCTACTGCTATCGCTGTTTTTATGTCTACTACTATTGTATTTATTACTATTGTCATTACCGTTGTTGTTATTGTCACAACAATCATGACCATCACCATGACTATTGCTATGACTGTTACTGCTGTTACCATGCCCGTGCAGGTGTTTGAAGTTGCAACAGATGCAGGTGCAGATGACATTGTCCCTTCCACTGATGACGATGACCAGTTGGAAGGCTTCAAGGTCAGCTCAGCTTTCACACCGTATCAGTCATGACTGCCAGCGGTACTGCCTTGAGCTTCGTCTTCAATTTCAACACCAGTCTTTGTGACTGATCAGACGCAGACAGTCTTGGGAAGTGGTCAGGGGAAGTTCCCCTTGTCCCTTGGCATTCTTTCTGCATTGTCTGTGCTGCTTGTCTCTGTCTGACACACAACACTGTCGTCATGTCGGCAACAATGCCTGTTTTCTCATGTTGTATGGCTTGTCAAATGCATACGCTTGTATGCCTTGCTCATCTCGCTTCAAGTTTCACCTAGCATGATTTGCTCCAGCTCTCAAATCTCACTCACGCAACATATCGAAAAGGCCCTGGAAGGCTGCTGTTTAATCAAGCTGATGCCTGCAAGCACCTGCAGAATTCTGAAGTAGTAGCTGCGTACCGTTTGCGCTTATGAGCACTCTGATCAGAATTGGTTTGGACTGACCTTGTCTTGCTGCTTGCTCTGCAATGGAGCAGCCAGTGTGGTTGCTGAAGTCAACCTGATAGCCTAATTACACTAGGCTAGCAGATGCTGCTTGACCTACCCTGGAGCAGTCACTGTGGTTGAATCGTTGGCAACTGCCACCTCACTTGTTGGTCTAGAGACTCGGCTCGACAGCTAGGAAGAATGGGGAGCGCAATGTTGCCTTAAAAGGGCATGGTCTGCAACCACGGTTGGCTTGACAGAGCACATGCGGTTTGCTGCAGGTGCTGACAGACCTCACAAACTATGCTGAGCTGTACAGAGGCTTACAGGATGCACATCTGCCCATTGTGGCTGACAGATCTGGCCTCGTCTACAACCCACTAATGTCTGTTGAGGTGCGTTTCAGACGGTTTGAGTTGCATGCTGTGCAGATGCACACTTGTGGCAGACAGATCTGGCTTGGTCTATAACCCACTGATGTCTGTTGAGGTGCTTTTCAGACTGTTTGCTTTGCCTGCTGTGCACATGCACACTTGTGGCAGACAGATCTGGCTTGGTCCATAACCGCCTGATGTCAGTTGAGGTGCTTTTCAGACTGTTTGCTTTGCCTGCTGTGCACATGCACACTTGACCCTTGTTGTGGACAATTGTGGCTAGGTCTGTAACCCACTGATGTCTGTTGAGGTGATCTCCAAACTGCTTGCTTTCAATGCTGTGCACATGCACTCTTGCCCCTTGTGGCAGACGGATCTGGCCTTGTCTACAATTCACTCACATCCATAAAGGTGCTTTTTAGACTGTTTGCTCTGAATGCTGTGCACATGCACACTTGCCTCTTTTGGCAGATCTGGCCTCGTCTCCACTGATGTCTGTCGAGGTGCTTTTCAGACTTGTTGCTGTGTATCCTGTGCACACGCCAACATGCAGCCTGCCCAAATATGCACAATTGCTCAAATATGTATTGCCACAAAAAATTGAAAGTGTTCCTGTTTGTGCATGAACAGCCTGCTGGCTGCTTGATCATTCGACTCCTCCATGATATCAGCCAGCTGACTCTTCGAACATGGATGAGGGTTGGAACTGTGTTTGAAGCTGTTGTCCTCAGATTGGAGTCGTCATATACCTGCCGGCAAAGTGCAAAACTTACACAACCATGGCAATGCCTGTCCTGCAGTGTGATGACCAGGCGTACGATCAGAATGAGCAAATGCTGGAGAGACTGCTTGCAGTTGATGATGTCGATCAAGTCCACACAAACTGCGCAGGCCTTGCATAACCCACCCCTGGAGCTACCATTGTGCAGCGTAAATTGAGCACCAAGGAGTTGATGAATAACGCAGGATGACTGTGATGACATTGTGCACATCATGTACTTTGCCAAAGCACGCAGAAAATGCATTCAACTGCAATGGCTTAAATTCATTTGAATGAATCCAGTTCAGCCGGTTTGATTTTGCACCCACTTCTGTTTTTCTGAAGGCCAAAATTGTTTGCTGCTATCCAATGCTGCAGCAGGTTGATGTTCGTCTACTGCACAGCTCTGCTGTAGCTGTGTGCATGAAATCTGCTTGCGCTGTGCTGCGACATCCAGTGACTTGAAGTGCCAGGGGGAGTGATTTGAAGTGCACCTTCATTTGTTGTACTGTGCCTTGCTGCAGCTGTCGAGACCAAGGAAACATCTGCAGTATGTACCCACTTGACACCCATGTCCTTGCTGTCCATACAGAGGTGTTTCACTGCACCACTGATGACAATAGCAAACAGCAACTTTGACACTGGTGACTGGGAGGTGAGGCAGCGGCAGCATCCCAAATGATGCCATCATCATGCCTGCTTACTTCAGTAGATCTAGAATTTTTGCAGATAATTGATGCATATTAGTAGATGCTTATTGCTAGTGCTTAGCATATATGTGTTCTTTGTCTTCGTTCTCTGTAGTTGGTTGGTGGATAGAGGGAGCATAAGATGAATCATGGCTCCCACTGTCATGACCATGGCACACCAGAACAGCAGCAAGCAACAAATCACATGCCCTTCCATTTCTTCACATGTCAGTGTTCAATGTAATCAAGCTACTCAAGTGAGCGGTCATCAATTGCTACAACAAACAAAAGGTTTCCCCGACCAGGCAGCATGTGCATGACAACTTCAGCTGCTTTGAAGCAGGTTGTGACGCTGCAGCAGAGTAAGGCCTTTAAGATCCCTGAATCACACATGAGCTATATGCATTTAGCCTAGTGGCAATTCCAGTCAAATGTCTCTATCAGATTGGACAAATGGTTCTCTGCATGTCTGTATTGTTTACAGCAGTCACTTGTCTGCCAAAGGTCCAGGCTTGACAGGAGTCTGTGACGCCTTATTCCAGTCATCCCAGCCTCTGACCCACTCCTTACCCTCTGGCGCCCTAGCTGACTGGTCTATGTGATCTCGCAGCTGAAGTGACACATCCTTCAGCAATGCCTGCATGGCAGGCAAAACAGTTTATTCTAACCACTGCAACACATGCATGGCACAGTAATATGTTCTGTACTCATCACTGCAAAGCCTGCATGGCTCAGGAACACAGGCTGCATTCATCAGTCCAATTGCACAACAGCGGATGCATGACAAGCATTGCTGGCAAACATGGCATGCCAGGTGATGCAAATCAAACAGTCATTTGTGATACTTGCAGAAACAGTCCATGTATGGTATGCAGAGGGCCGTCAGAAACGGCAGGCATAGGCAGAGCTGTATGAATGTAGACGAGGCTTGTGACCATTCGACAGATGGACTTCAACACAATGCAGCCGTACAATGCAGCCAGCGCTGCCCAGTCGCAGACCTGTGCAATGATGCACTGCTGATGTGTCGCAGACAAAGTGTTACGTAAGAGCTCAGCAACTTGCAAAGCTAGATGGCAGCAGGGCAGGCACATATGGCTTACTTGGTATGCAGCGTTCTCTGCCATTGCTGCTGGTGGGGATTCTTGACCCGTAAGCCACTTGTAAAGGTCAGGGTTCTCTTGATCAAGCACTGCCTCAAACTGACGTAGCATATCCTCACTCATGACAGGGACTTGCTTCTCAGCCCATATGCCTACTAGCAAGTCCATTTCTAGAAATCCACGCTGTCTGCTTCTGTACAGCAGCCTGTTCACAAGCACTTTTCTGCGCAGTGCAGGATCAGCTTGCACAGCTCTCAGATGATCAGCTTGCTGCTGCTGGGCGGGCTGCTGCTGATGGCGTGAATACTGCTGCTCTGTCTGTTGTTGCTGCAGCTGAGCTGTGCTTGGTGGTCCTGACAACCTAAATGCAGACTGCATGAGAGCTGCGGATTGCAGGTAGCCTGTGCTTGAGCGCTCCGCACATCTGCTGCATATTGACGAGGCGGCGCTGATGCAAGCTGATGGGCTATGCCTGCTGCCCGCTAGCAACAAGCGCAGCATGCTGCTTTGCAGAAAGTTGAAGATCAGGTCCTCTCAAGCCCAAGTGACGTCAACGTGCTCGCCAATCTTGTGATGAAGTGTTAGGCAGAACTTGAAGATGGGAGAGTCTGCCGGCACCTGTTTCAGCTGATTTGCGTTACGCTCGGTTGTGTGATAACAGCGATCTCAAACACGTCAACAGCACGTCAGAACAACTTCTGGCAGCTCGAAGACAGCTTGTCAAACACACAGCAAGGATTGCCTGCCGTAGGTGCAACATCGCAACGCTTGTGCATAACTTGACGAACTTGTGTGCCTCTGGCTCTGGCACGACAGCGTGACTAAGTATTTGCACATTGATTTATGTCATCAAGAGCAGCAGCAGCAGAAGCAGCCTCTTTTGTGCTTTTGCAGCGCTGCATGTACACTTGCTTTACCATAAGCTGCACCACAAATAGCCTGCTGTGAGAATGGCAAAGCTCTTCATTGGCAGTTGTTGCAGCCACGTAATTTACGGCTTGCAATTGCCACCAGGCTCAAGTGCCAAATTTCTGCAACAGATTGCACTTTTCAGCCACCCAGGGGTGTTGGGTCTGAATTGTGGGACCCTGACTTTGCGAAATAGTCGTCCTGGCCACAGTGCGACTGTTCCATCTCATCTATCTGCTTGAGAACAAATAAGTGTGTCAACACATCAGGCAAACACTCACAAACATGATCATGCACTAGACCAGGTGCCAGCTGCGCAGTACACTTGCCCGCACTACTTATGCCTGGCATAGCTGTCCCTATCGTCACCATGATCACCAATCTTGCGGAGTGCTGAACTTCCAGCTGGTCTGTTGTTCTGAGAGGAAGATATGATGTGCCAGCAGCTTTTGGCATGTCATTCCAGACTAAGGACATGAGCTTCTAATCACCAGCTCATGATGACCTGCTTGTAGTTACGCTTAAGTGTCATGAGCACCTTACATCAAGCTTGTCCTGCATATAAAGCCGACTTGGCAGAGCCATCTCTGTGCTCAGCC
The DNA here is from genome assembly GCA_002118135.1 of Trebouxia sp. TZW2008. Classification (NCBI taxonomy): domain Eukaryota; kingdom Viridiplantae; phylum Chlorophyta; class Trebouxiophyceae; order Trebouxiales; family Trebouxiaceae; genus Trebouxia; species Trebouxia sp. TZW2008. The sequence continues at coordinate 18,306 of BDIU01000604.1, forward strand.
ACAGTTGATGTTGCTCTGCCTTGCTGCTTTTGACGGTGTGTAGAGATAGCAAAGAAAAGGCTAAACGTTTTGGAGTCGTACGAAAGCCTCTATCTATGAAGGCAGCACGGGACAAAGCAGCAACCAGCGTGTAGACTTATGGCTAATGCTGTAGAGACTTCTTGGCCTGCTGTGTCTCCTGCTCATTTGCATCTGTGGGTTTTGAGCCTGTGTAGTCCCTCCTGCCAAAGATTGTGGAGCCCACACGAATGTTTGTGCTACCCGCAGCCGTCTGCATTGCATAAAGCTTCAGCAATTTGCTACTTTTTGCCACTCTATGACGTGCTAGCAACAAAAAGAGCAGGTCATTTCATACTGGGCTGCATGGAATGCTGATGGATTGCTCTGTCATCGTGCATCTACTTGTTTTGCCGTGAATATGTCCAACAGCGTGAGTACTGATTGCAAATTGCATGGGAGCATATGAGTCATCATGTCACACGAGAATGAGAGTGTATGACTTACTGCTTCCTCAAAGTCGCCCGACATCCCCATGCTGAGCTCGACATCATCTTGTTGCAAGCTGAGCGCCTGGCATACTTCTTTGCGGCACTTGGCTAAACACTGCAGCACCGCTCAAGCCTCAATGCATTAATGCAACATGCTTTTCCTGCTGGTTATACGTCGACGCAACAGGGTTTGTGCACAAAGCTACATGTGATGCTTTGCTTGTAATGGGATGACATGCAGAGTGATTGCAGCCATCTACTGAGCAGCTTGACAAGCAGGAAAGCAAATGCTCCAGGAGGTTCGATTGGAGCCAAAGAATTCAGTCTCACAGACACCTGAGCTCCTGATGAAGTTTAGCAACATGGCATGCTAAAATTGAACCGGGAACTTCTTCCCTGAATCACGGTTGATGTTCCACATGAGTTGTGGTAAAAAGCACGATTGCTAGATGCCTAAGCCTGGCTTCCAGTGCCTTACATCTCATGTTGTAATGCTACATTACACAAAGGGCACACATAGCCCAGAGCACAAACTGCAACAAACAGGACAGGCCAGAGACAGCTTCTCTAGGCACCTAACGGTGCCTAACAGGGTCATAGAACTCACTAAAACACGAATGCATGGTAATGATGACGATATACAGCTCAAACATCCTTGCGTTGCTGAGCACAGGCGATGTAAGCATACAGCCCAATAGCAGCATAGTGTTGATGTGCACGGTGACAAGGATGCCTCGTCAAAGCAATATGCATGCTGACAAGGCTCACTTGGAAGTCCTCTGGCCTTGAAGTGTAGTCTTGCTGGCCAATGGTCATCAAGCCAGCAAATCTGAGAAGGTCACATTCCTTGTGCACATGCTCTGCCAGAGACACACAGTCTTGGGGCTCTACACCAAACTTGCTTTCTTCACCACTAGTGTTGACTTGCACAAAGATATCCAGTGGCCCTCGCTCTTGCCCCTTGACAGCAGTGTTGAGCTTGTTTGCCAACTGCAGACAGCCAAACTGAAGTCAACAAAGGAATACTTGCAGAAAGCAAAGCTGTTTGGCAAAGTTGTTTGGCGAGAGGGGACTGCCGTGACCCACAGCACAGCCCGCATGCAGCATGATGCACGGCTTTGTGGAAAAATGATTACTGGTGAAAACCTGTCAGCAGTAGAAAGCCTTGAAAGGATGTACATGATCCACACCTTACTACAACTTACTGCATTGCTCAGATGCCTGCTTGATGTTAGAGCACATGCTGATGTCATGCAGATCTGCATGCACATGCCAAAATCTTGATGCATAAGCACTGTACCTTGACGCTGTCTACTGTCTCAACAACTGCCAGGTTTGGCACAGCATCTGCATGAACAGCAAGAGCACATCAAATACACACAGTCAGCAATCAGAACACTCAGTGGAATTCATCGGGATCTGGTATTGCCATGCAACAGTAGTCCAGCAAGCAAAAAGCTAGATTGACACAGAAGCATGGTGTGTTACACAAGAAGTGACTGACAGCAGAAAACAACATGAATGCGCGGAACAGAAGATCGTGCCAATGGAGGTCAGCTATGGATGCTTGAGTAAGGCAAGCATAAAGACATATGTCCTGGTTGTGCATAATGTACTGACACTGCAAATGCACCTGACGTGGAAAAACCAGAACAAGATCCAGCAGGTGTCATGCAGTCTGTAGAACGCTGAACATTCTGACAATGTTGACAATTACCTATCACTGCTTTGGCCTTGTTTGACTGCAGATGACCTATGAAATGCCATCTAATGTCTTGTGGCAATTGTGGTGCCTTTTCAGACAGTTCCTGCAATGCAATGCGGTTTTGCAAAGGCGTTTTCGCGTGTCCCACTGCATCACTAAGAGACTGGGCAAATCGAGCAACAGCAAGCAAGAACTGACTTTTACCTGTACATAATTCTCTCCAAAATCCCGATGTCCTGCGTCGTAGGCCTCTTGCACAAGCTCTTTGGGTTTTGTTTTGCTGACAGCGACAAGTCGAGGCTGCATGCAACATGCTGAGCTTGCTATGTGTCTCAGAGGTTGCAGCATCTTGGCATCACATTGGATATGCTCTGCTTACCGCGTTTTGCAAATTCGCCCCTTTAGCTGCAGCAGAAGCGCGTGAAAGGACGTCCTTGAGAGCGGGAGCTACCTTATGTTCTGATGCGGTTGCAGCAGTCACCATGCAAGGAAATACCCGCAGCAGCATGCAGAGCGCCGGAGCAGGCAGCCAAGTCACCGAAGGCAGTAGTTGAAAGCAGGGCCTGGAGAACACACGAGTGTTGACTTGTGTTGCTTGCTCCAGGCTCAGGTCGTTTATGCACAGCGTGCTGTGTCCACATAACGCTCGATGTGAGCAGCATTGCGCAAAGCGGTGCAGTTCGAGGGCCTGCAGGCTTGCAGCGCTGCAGGCTCCGATGCCCCAAATACGTAAATCTAGTCACAAAGACACCTCCTTCTCGGTTAAACCCTGGCAGACCAAGAAAGATGGCACCTCCAGCAAAGTAGATCAGCAGTATACCGAGATACAGCTGCCGATCAAACAAGCTAAAATCGACTCACCAACACAGAGTAGCACGGAAAATAAGCCAGCCGAAACGGCAAGGAAAAATGTGCGCGCAAGTGCATGGAAACGCAAACGTCAACAGCAGGCAGCCTCTACTGAGATCACAGAGCCTCCTGAGCAGCACGGAGAAGAGGGTCTGGAACCCCAGTTGTCTTCAAGTTCTTGCGATGAAACAAATCAAGATGACTCGTCGACGTCAACAACCGACATACTGGGCACAGCGACCCTTGCACTACTGCCAGATGGCCACATCTCTGGACACTTGGTTGACACTGCCACTCATAAGTGTTATGGCTTGACGGCGCAGCAGTTGACGTCAGACAGAGAATGTACCAGAGACATTGAGTGGAAGCTCCTGTCTGTGACCATCCTCGACTTCTCAGCAGATCAGAAAGTGTCCTTCCCTGCTGAGCGCACAGCAGCAGATGCAGCTACAATACAAGCGCCACTACAAATGCACGGCGAAGAACAGCAAGTCATGGAGGCATTGCAAGGCCAATGCAATACAGAGATCCAGTTCAGATTTGGGTGCAGCGTGATCTTGGTACAGTTCTGGCTGTCCCTTGAGCATTCATGCCAACACCCTGTCTCAAAACCAATGTGGGCAGCAATTGCAGTTGAGGCACATCAGTCAAGTGCTGCTTGCAGGATGGGTCTTCAGCTCAGGCATGCTTGACGGCACTCAATCAAAAGTTGTGCGGCACAGATGCAGTCATCAACAAAGGCGCTGTGCAGGCCTGCAATTTGCCATTTACCCTGCAACCTAGAAAACTTAGCAAGACTTGTACTGCACGCCCGCAAGAGCAGTTACCCGACTCAGATTTTGATGACTGATCCAGTCTAGAGGCTAGGCATATGCATAGCAGACAACCCCTGACTGTTGCAATTTGCTGCTCAGCTCTGTCAAGCAGTGTAACAGAGTGAGATTTACAATAGTGGCTTGGTGCTGGAAGGCACCCAAGACCAAGCGTGCG